>JAVTVY010019473.1:0-70757 GCA_036873755.1 Hanleya hanleyi | reverse complement strand
AGCACATGGACACGGCGGACAATGGGGGATATAACAAACGGAAGGCTTTCACTGCGAACAGTGCCTCGGTGGCTATGATGGGTCGACTGCATGCAGACATGTTCATGCAAGACCGGTACCTCTTGAACAAGATCCCCATCAAAATCCGACTGATACGGGCGCCTCCGACCTTCGCCTTAATGGCCACTAACGTAGAGGGGCATGCAGCGGATTATAAGATTGTCATCCAAGACGCAGTCCTGTATGTCCGAAAAGTGAAACCGAATCCAGCCGTTCAATTGGGACACATGAAAGCCTTGGAAACAAAACCAGCCCAGTACCCTATCCGACGTGTACAAACCAAAGTGTTCTCTGTGCCTGCTGGAAATATGGGCGCTAACAAAGAAAACCTGTTCCTGGGGGAACTACCCAAGCGATTGATCCTGGCCTGTGTGGAAAATACCAGTTTCAGCGGAGCCTACCCAGAGAATCCGTTTGACTTTCAACATTTCGGCATCAATTTCGTGGCCCTGCATGTGGATGGACAACAGGTGCCAGCCACGGCCTTAACACCGAACTTTGGGCGGAGGAATTTCATTCGAGCCTATCAGAGCCTGTTTACAGCCACCGGTCAAATAAACCAGGACGAAGGGAATATGATCAGTCGGGAGGAGTACGCGAACGGATACACGTTGTTCTGTTTCGATCTGACCCCCACCTTAGAGAACGACCATCAGCTGGCCCTGACCAAGCAAGGCAATTTACGGTTGGAAATCCATTTTGCACGAGCCCTGGCGACCACCGTCAATGTGATCTGCTACGCCGAGTTTGACAACATCATTCAAGTGGACAAGGCGCGCAACATCCTGTGTGACTTCTCCACCTAACATGGATACAGAGCAGATAACCACCGTGCTGGAGAATGACCCAGAGACACGTAGGGTCTTTCAAGGGGTGTTCGCCCGAGATGTGTTTCCATTAGACCGTATGTATCCGGCTGCTTACGTTCTCAACACGGATCCGATGGATCGACCCGGTGAACACTGGGTGGCCGTGTACTTGACAGAACAGCAGGGGGAATACTTTGACCCGTACGGTCTGCCACCCTCCATCCCGATTTAACAGACTTCATGGATCAAGGCACAGAGACGTGGTGTTGGAACAGTCAAACGTTGCAAAGCCTGACCAGTGGCGTGTGCGGACAATATTGCTTGTTTTACCTGTACCATCGATGCCGGGGAACACCCTTATCTACTATCGTACAGATGTTTGACGAGTACCCCCAGGCCGAGGACCGCGATGTACTCGTCTATGACTGGGCCGCCCATCATTTCAATGTACAAGCCCCGTTCTGGGCTTAAGTTAATGACAAGCCCCTTGTTCTGGGCTTCAATGTACAAGCCCTTGTTCTGGGCTTCAGTTAATTACAAGCCCCTTGTTCTGGGCTTCAGTTAATTACAAGCCCCTTGTTCTGGGCTTGAGTTTTCACGTAGTTGTTCTCACGTTGTTGTTGTTCACTGAATAAAAAAAAATGAGATCTCACCAAAAACCCCTGTCTTGTGTGTTTTATTCCTAATGCATCAATGCCCAATGTGGAGATTCAGTCAAACTGAAATCAGTGGTGTAGGATGGGGCCAAAATGTAACCCATCAAGTTTAGAATGCAAGAGCACTATAGTAAAAAATAGAGAGCCAATGAAATCAGCCTACAGACCAAGTACGTGTTTTTGGTTTAGGTTTGGAGCGGGCATTTCATTGAGGTACGTGTATACGGTGAGTGAAGAGACTCGTCCAACACGTATAGATTATGTTGATCACTATAAGTTCTAGGTAACCCATCAAGGTTAGAATGCAAGAGCACTATAGTAAAAATAGAGAGCCAATGAAATCAGCCTACAGACCAAGTACGTGTCTTTGGTCTAGGTTTGGAGCGGGCATTTCATTGAGGTACGTGTATACGGTGAGTGAAGAGACTCGTCCAACACGTATAGATTATGACTATACATTCTATGAGCATAATGCATGAAAGTGGCTTTGAACACCGTATTAGTCAATCAGTGGCCTAGAATGGAGCCAAAGGTAACCCATCCATGTCCAGAAAAACATTACCCGGGTGTACAAGAACCCAGATGTAGGCGCGGACGTCAGCGAAAGCACACCGTGAATACCCCAATTCCATTGGCTGATTGTTCGATCGCTGATTGGTTCTTTTTCTCGACCGCTGATTGGCTCTTTTTCTCGACCGCTGATTGGTCCAAATGGAACTGCCCATCTTTCCCAGGTTCATCTAGAATCCCCCCCCTTTTTTGTGCTCAAGCTCTGACTATAGCGATACCGCAACATTGGACCGCCTGACCTAGAGGTGACCCTTTGACCTTTTGACCCGCGTCCGCGCGCGCGCGCACTGCCGGGGATGACGCGGGATGACGCGCGCGCGCGCGCGCTGCGGGGCGCTGGGGTGGGGCGGGAAAACACCCCGGCGGTTGAACATTGGAACTCTTGTGGGTTTGGAGGATGAACATACGGACGTCTAAGGGAAAAAATTGGAACTCTTCTATGTTTGGAGGTAGTGTTTAGTGAAAACCCGGAAGTGACGTGACAACCCACGTCACCTGCGTTTATACTCCTGTAAAATAGAGCCGATTTTATTTCTTTGGAAGGGTAAAGGTCAATAGGACTTGCGCTTTTTATACTACTAAACTGTGAAGTAGATTACATCTTACATAGGCCTTAAGGCCGTGATATGCATATGAAGTATTCTGGGGCATGGTCAGTACTTTCCAATTTTCCCTTCGTCTACTACTCGCCGATTTTTTTATTTTTTTTATTATTTATTTGTTTATTTATTTATTTATTTATTTCCTCGAGAGCTTTAAAATAAGACCTCACTCTACCCCATCGGGCCACTAGTGCTCCACGTAGACTCCAACATGTCCACCCCGTATGGATTTATACATACTAATATCCCAGTATATGAGTGTATATGGGTCTATATGGATCTATATACAAGCCTACGCGGTACTTTCAAATTTTTTTCCATCGTATTCTACATGATCAACCTCATAGCTCATAGTAAAAGCCATAAAAAAACCGACCACCCCTATACCCATACAGGCCAAATATAGCGGACATGATCTTCGCCTGGGAATTGGTCTAGTCCGAGTTGTCTCCCTTGCACCAAAGCGTATAGATGGGACTGTGGTTTGGCTGGCGCGATTATCCGGGCAAATTGACCTTGAGCAGCCATTTTGTTAGCGTTTTGTTAGCGTCCTGCATACGGAGGACGATTTCACTGATCATTGTGTTGTTTTCTGAGCTGGGGAACATTCTCTGTCGCAGTTTATAACGGAACTTTCTTCCTTTCGGTGTCCGCTGAGATGAATAATGTGACGAAACTCTGCACGATTCATCGCCTGCATGTATACCCGTCACACGTGGACTGTAATCGAGGGAGTGTGCTGTGTTGTGTTCGAGCGGCCGCATAAATTTGTGTGATATCAGACAGGAAACGTGAAAATTGATATTCTTTCACAGATTTCGAAGTGTATACAGTTGTGGTGAGCTGAACGCAGCCTTTATGAGCAGCGATTGAACGATGATGTAGGCCACCGAACAGGTTTTGTGGAATCAACATTCTGTAACACTCCCCCCTCCCCCCTTGACTGGAGGGATTTTATCGGACATCTGCAGTACGGAACGCTATTTGTTGCATACATTCGCTTATCGTGGCAGTCCGTATAATTTGTCAATTTTTGTGTTTGGTTTCGTGAGAGATGACGACATTGGTTTTCATCAGTGCAAAACTCCCGCCCCCCGACCCGCACCACAACAGTGAAAGCTGGTGGATGAAATTCTACTCCACGGGAACGGTAACGAATGAATGGAATATCTTACCAAACTCTCAGGTAGGATGTGGGTTTCAGGAGTTCACCGGGTGTGACAATTTCTTTATAATGATTTGTGATAAAAGCGGGTAAAACCTAATGTCAAAATCTCGCTGAAGGTCACGGAGATGTCGATTTATTGCTGATCAGCTGATTTCCAGGACAAACAGACATTATCTCGGCTCTTTTCTCTTCGAAATTCCTTTAATTTTCTTGAAAAAAATAAAACTTTGGAAAACAACATTTTTTTAGCAAATACCATAATCTTGCACTCACTCACACCCACAGGCCGCCATCTTGTCCCACCACCCACACACAGGCCGCCATCTTGTCCCACCACCCACCGGCCGCCATCTTGTCCCACCACCCACAAGCCGTGTAGACTATAAATAACGTGTGGTCTGTTGTCATCTATTCACAAAAGACAATTATGAGTTCAAGAAGACAACCCTTGTTTACCCACCACCCTGCGAGAGATCCAAGACATGATGCTGCTGCTACAGAACACAGAGAGATGATTAGCAGTGAAGAAGTTGGAGGAATAACGATAACCACAAGTTTTCAGAGGGTTCTGGAAGACGAAAGCACGTTAATACGCAGTACAGAAGAACTTGCGGGAGAACTCCGGCGAAATATACGAGCAGAAGAGGATAGACGATTGCAAAGACGAAGTCAACAACAGGATGAAGAAATCAACAGAATGGAGGCCATTGAAGAAGAAGGAGAAAACGAGGACAATGATATCACGGATGGGGAACAAGACGGCGAGCTTCCATGGTTAAATAAGAATACACCGCCCATTACAACAACAACAACAACGATGCCTACTGAAACTATAACTGGAAACTTCTATCAACAAAGCACAAAAATTAACACCAACTCCCATCATCCTTTCCCCAAAGAAAATTTTTTTTTAAAATTTTTGGTACATTTTTTTGAAATTATTGAAAAAAAAGGGAAAATTGAAGTGGGGAAATGGAATAGCCAAAAATTTTTTTTTTAAATTTAATAAAAAAGGAAAAAAAGATTCATGGAGCCAAAAAAAATCTTTTTCATTTTCTATGTTTTTTTAACAATTAAAAATTGAAATTATTGAAAAAAAAAGGGTGTAAATTATCACCCTATCCGGGTAAGGAAGGTTGATGGAATAGCCAAATTTTTTTTTTTTAAAATGGACCAATGGGGTCGAGTAAGGTATCAAATTGAAGCTTATGTGAAGGGGCATCTAATGGGCTGGGTGTGGGATTGAATTAGGGGCATTCTGCGCATGCGCGGTGGCCGAAAGGTATGGAAATAGACGTTTTGGAGCTAGGGGATAGCCAAAATTTTTTTTTTTTTAAAATGGACCAATGGGGTCGAGTGAGGTATCAAATTGAAGGTAAGGTGAAGGAGCATCTAATGGGCTGGGTGTGGGGTTGAACTATCGGCCTTCTGCGCATGCGCGGCGGCCGAAGGGTGTGAAAATAGCCTTTTTGGAGCTAGGAGAGCCCCTAATGGACCAATAGGGTCGAGTGAGGTATCAAATTGAAGCATTCATGAAGGGGCATCTAATGGACTGGGTGTGGGGTTGAATTAGGGTGATTCTGCGCATGCGCGGCGGCCAAAGGGTATGAAAATAGCCTTTTTGGAGCTAGGAGAGCCCCTAATGATGCAATGGGGTCGAGTGAGGTATCAAATTGAAGCATTCATGAAGGGGCATCTAATGGACTGGGTGTGGGGTTGACATATCGATAAAAAATAGATATGACCTTGAACTGATCACGTGACCTCCCCGTGATGACAAATACCCAGAACCAAGTGAGTACATGCATCCCATAGTCCCAGGTCACGCCCGATTCACGCAGACCGGAAGTGACGTCATACACCTGCGCACAACCGTGATGGAAAAAATGGATATGACCTTGAACTGATCACGTGACCTCCCCGTGATGACAAATACCCAGAACCAAGTCAGTACATGCATCCCATAGTCCCAGGTCACGCCCGATTCACGCAGACCGGAAGTGACGTCATACACCTGCGCACAACCGTGATGGAAAAAACCCAGAACCAAGTCAGTACATGCATTCCATACAGGCAGAATGCAGGCAGGCAGACAGGAAGGCAGGCAGGCAGGGAGGCAGGCAGGCAGGTCAGGTCAGGTAAGTCAGATTGCAATGAATACACCCCTTTCCCTAAAAATCGACTCCTCTTATACGTTTTTCTATAATCCGCCATCTTGTCCCACCACCCACAGCCGCCATCTTGTCCCACCACCCACAGCCGCCATCTTGTCCCACCAACCACAGCCGCCATCTTGTCCCACCACCCACAGCCGCCATCTTGTCCCACCACCCACACGACACAAAAACAGGCCGCCATCTTGTCCCACCACCCACACGACACAAAAAACAGACCGCCATCTTGTCCCACCACCCACACGACACCAAAAACAGGCCGCCATCTTGTCCCACCACCCACACGACACAAAAACAGGCCGCCATCTTGTCCCACCACCCACACGACACAAAAACAGGCCGCCATCTTGTCCCACCACCCACACGACACAAAAAACAGGCCGCCATCTTGTCCCACCACCCACAACCGCCATCTTGTCCCACCACCCACAACCGCCATCTTGTCCCACCACCCACAGCCGCCATCTTGTCCCACCACCCACAGCCGCCATCTTGTCCCACTACCCACACACGCATGCGCACACCACCCATTGTGACGTCACCCCAGGTTCTGCGCATGCGCAGTGAAGCGCTATCTAGTCTACTTGCTCGCTACATACTACTCTTGTTGCTGTACTCTCTCAAAAACGTTGAGTGAAATTTCACTCAAGTAAGAGTGGAAATTGATCCCGCTCAATACTTGAGTGAGATTTTCACTCAACTAGAGTTACTTTTCACTCAACTTTAGTTAAATGCACTCAACTTGAGTGACATTCACTCAAGCATAAGTGTGGAAATTGATCCCATTCAAGTTGAGTGCATGAACTTGAGTGGTTTTAACTCAAGTTGAGTGAAAAGTAACTCAAGTTGAGTGAAAAGTAACTCAAGTTTGAGTGAACAGGTACATTTCGCTCAAACTTGAGTGGAACAGTTCACTCGAGTTTTTTTTGAAGATATACCATATGGCAGCACAATATGCGTAATAAATGGCAATAGTATTTTAATCGACACATTTCCAATGTATGTACAAGAACATGCTGGGGAAAAAATATGCTATAGGCCTAATAGTGATGCCCACACTGTACAGGGGTAAGTTTTCCGCAGATATAGTTGCAGAATGCTCTCACTATAATCTGAGAATTGCGCTTCTTCGAGGGGGAGTGGGTGAGTGAGTAGCAGGGTTTAACGTCGTTTCCACCCTTGTTTCAGTCATATCACGACGGGTCTCAATGCCAACACATTTACTATAATAATTCAGTTTAAAGCCATTTCCCATGTATAAACTTAAGAAAAATGGGACTAAACTACCCAGAGACCTTTACCTCTACGGTTGTAGGCTAACTGAATTGCTTTTCGATGAGATATGTCAGTTATTGCGTTAATGGGAGAAGGGCCGGTTCTTACCTGTGGCACAGCTAACCGCCAAAAAGAGGAGGAGAAAAGTTTTCATGATGAATGTCAGCCAGGAAATGATCATAAAATGAAGCTGAATTTGTTCTTTCCGGTCGGACCGTGCGCTCCCACACCTCGTATCCTCGATATTCGGCTAATACTCTCTTGTCTGTTTAGAACGCCATTTTGTTTAGTGAAGAGCAATCCACCACAATTTCATGTAATGTAGGATATTTGCTAGCAGAACATTAATCGATGAAATAATAAAAGTCCTGTTATAAGCTGAAATCCTGTAATTGGAGTGGAAGTATTTTCGTCTTGAAGAGGTTAAATACCCGATGAATATTTGTGCTCTTAAAATATTACAATATTTTGTTCCGCCCTGACGATTTGCTTTGGAGATGGAAGACTGACGATTTTCCAAGAAAATCACTCCGCGGTTTATGCAGAACTGTTGCAGGGATTACAGTACATAGCTGCACTCGCGGAAGAAAGGTTCCGTTCAACTGGACTTATCAGGGTTCACGCCTTACTTGACACTTGTTTGCATTCCCATAATAATCATTCCATCGTGTGTTTCTGTCGGATTTATCTTGGTTTGTCCTGCCTAATCCTTTGATTGAGATACAAAGGGAGATATTATTATATTTCCATTCCCAAAACTAAACGTACACTTTGCCTGGAACGAACGCACGAACTAATCTGATGAGGACACGCTTTGGAAAACACAAAAATATTATAATTCTAATGTTCATGTGCCTTAAACTACTGCAGCAAATTAGTAGTATATAAATGTGGTCCCGACGAGGTGAGTGGCGCTTGAGTGAATGAATGAGTGAGCAAGAGTAGGAGGTGGAATCTGAACCATACAGCCAATAGGTTATAGGAGTAGTAGAGAAAGGGCGAAAGTTGGAGCATTGACCTTTCATTCTTGCATATCATTAAGTTCCGGTAAGGTCAATGCTCAAACGTTTGCCCCTGCTTTCTCTTCGCCTTAATCTCCGCGAGAGTCCGTAAAATCTCCGGTAGAGGTCAAGGTCAAAGGTCGCTTCCGGCCACGTGACTGGAACGTATTTATAGAATTGCCTGACACTGTAGAGTACGATGTTCGCCGGTAAAATCATCGTGCGTATGCTCACTCGATATAGAACGTCTTGGAGTGAACGTTTTGAGGTATAGGTGAGCCATCCATGGCCCAAACGAGTTGTGTAGGGTATCATTTTGAAGCTCGTGTGGTGTAGAGTCAATCGGCGCATGCACAACCGTGGATTAGTGTAGTAAGGTGGGGTTTTTTTAGCGAGTTGTGGGCCATATGTGGTCCAAAAGTGTAGGAAAGGATGTGGAGCGTTTGTGGTATAGACTACGACTGGCGTGGTTATAATCGGCAGTGCCGACACCGTGTGCATATGCAACCGCGGATTAGTACGGAAAGATGGTATTTTCTGGGATAGGACTGTGGTGGGAGTTATTTTTTTGGGGGGAGGGGGGTTATAGATGGTCCATTCGTGGCCCGTGTAGGGTAGAGAGCGCTCGTGGTGTAGGAGGTGCTGTTCATGTTGAGTGGTGAAGTCACGGTGCGCATGTCCACTCGAGAAGTAGTAGGGAAAGATGGTATGTTTGAGATACACAGGGGCGTGTTTGGGCTATCCTTGCTCCAAATGGACCGTGTGATGTAGGGAGATCTCGCGTGAGACCTGAGCTATGTTATCTTTGACGTCATCAGTAGTAGGGAAAGCGCAGATATGCCCGGATACGCACTCGGGTTGGGTGAGTGAGTGAGTGAGTGAATATGATTTAACGTCGCTTTCAACTATATCTCAGTCATATCACGACGTTGGGTCCTATTCCTTTTCACACCCGGGAACCACACGGGCGGGGTCCTATTCCTTTTCACACCCGGGAACACCACGTGTGCCTCAGTTAGTCGAATCTTACGAAAAGCTCTCTGAGGAGCTGAGGCCTATTCTTGCCACGACCTGCGGTGTGCGCAACGACATCCCAGGTCAATCCCCGGAAGCCCCACGGGGCCACTCGGGTTGGGTGACAAATTAGCACGCCACATAGACACTCAGTATATAATGTCTAAAAATTCGGTATTTTGCACTGCAGGAATCCTTTACAACCGGTAATGCAAATACTGAAAAAAAAGAAGTTTACAGATGATCACTTAGTTGATAATGTCTCTAAAAAACTGAATCAGGTGCAACACACCAACACACTGACTTTATAGTAAAAAATACACACGAACACGAGTATGAGTTATAAGCATATATATTTCGGCCAAACAAACAGGGAGAACTTAAGCACAACAGGGGGGTTGAATATTTAAATGGTCTAATGTCCAGTCGTACTCCCGCATATGTCAGTCTCTGGCGTAGGGGTGCGTTTACAGATGTTTGTTGACGGGCGTCCCTGACTTTCACTGAATCAGTGTCCATGCATTGGTATAAGTAAACACTTCAGAACTATCTTACTGGAGGGTTGAAGAAATCAAGTTTTGGCGGGGCAGATGAGTGTTGCGATGAGCGTAAATGGGGTGATGTAGTGGCAAATTTTTAGAAGTCCTGTCATAGGACATCGTCACATCCTGAATCCTCGCAAAGGGTTTACCTGGACATTTTTGGTGATTCGAATCACTTCTCGATGTGTTGCCTCTATTACACTTCTTTTGAATTACCATGTCAGTATCACAAGCCTGCGATTTTGCTTTGACTTCCGATGTCAATTACAGCCCGACATAGTAGTTTGGCCAGCAATGAAATTCAAACCTGTCACATCTCACACCTCGCAGCGGATTGGCTAATCAGCTAGCTTAGCGCATTCACTGATTGGTTTGATTCAGAGGAAACCTTTTTATATCCAGAACTGGTATGGGTAACCAACCAAGCCATGCAGTGTATCGCTCCTATACAGTGAATTTGATACACTGGCTCGCGAGGATGGTAATAGGAAGGAGGCTCTCCTTTGGTGTATTCTGCTTGAATATAGTGAAGTCATACATCAAAATGTTCCTTTTCCCATGGAGAATACCACCATAACAGCTTGGCGACAACTCTTGGGGACACAGGTGTTTGCCGCACCGGGCTTGGATAACTCTACACAGCTTTGGACTGTCCTTTATACTGGCTGATATGAATTAGCATTGTTTTTGACAATTATGTTAGCAAAGTAAATGATAAAAAATCTTAAAAAATACTTTCCATGATTTTTTTTTTAAGATAGTCTTTGTTGTGGCAGAAACAACATAGAATTGCTCAATGTTATTTTCAATAGTGTGCGTTTATTAATTGAGGACTTCTGCTGGCAGTCCCAAGAACAATCGTTTTTGTGGATTTTTATTTATCTTCATGGCAGCGTGACTAACGTCACACCTACGAAGTAGGGTATGCATCAGGACTTTGGTCTTCCATGGTTAAGCGTGTTTGTGATTATATCTCCACCCCTTTATCATACATCATAAATTTATCCTTATCATCTGGTGTTGTACCAGACCCTCTGAAGATTGCAAAAGTAACGCCAATTTTCAAGGCTGGAGACCCGCATATTTTCTCGAACTACAGACCAATATCTGCATGTGTTACCCTGTTTTAGCAAAATTTTAGAGAAGGTTACAGCAACAGCTATTAGACTTTTTGAACTCGAATGATATAATCTCCGATGCTCAATACGGCTTTAGGGCAAATCATTCAACGACGCTAGCAGCATGTACACTGTACGATTTACTTGTTACCGCCAAGGAATCCAAGCAGTATAGTATAGCTACATTTTTGGATCTGTCAAAAGCGTTTGACACCGTCAATCATGAGCTTTTATTAGCTGAACTGGAACATTATGGATTTCGTGGCGTATCTAATAAATGGTTAGAAAATTACCTTTTTAACAGAATGCAGACCGTAAATTATAATGGTTGTTTATCAAAACTCGCTCCTACCTTTTACGGTGTGCCCCAGGGGTCAATTTTAGGACCAATTCTTTTCTTAGTTTATATAAATGATATAACCAACGCGACCGACATGCTAAAATTTGTCTTATTTGCAGATGACACAAGCGTAACATGTTCTTCTGAAAATCTCCAAGATGCTGCAGACATAATGTCCCAAGAGTTATGTAAATTGCACCAGTGGTTGTGCTCCAATCGATTATCCCTTAATATCGACAAAACCAAATTTATGATTATAAAACCGTATCTAGCACATTCGAGAAGACCAGATACTGAATTAGGAACCCCTTTACAAATCTCCGGAAACGAAATAGAGGTAGTTCAAAACTTTAAATTTCTCGGTATTTATATTAATAATAACTTAACATGGGTCTCCCATATCGATTATATTTGTAAGAAAGTTTCCAGGAATATAGGACTACTCAATCATATTAAGAAATCCGTTAACAAAAAAATACTATACATTTTATATTATTCTCTTATATTTTCATATCTATCGTATTGTAATACTCTTTGGGGAAACACATACACTAGTCATCTTAGACCTTTGACCTTACTTCAAAAACGTGCAATACGACTTATAACATTTTCAAATAAAGTAGACCACACTGAACCCCTATTCCGGAAAACTCAGATTTTACAGCTGAATAAATACTTACCTTTTACTGTTGATAGTCCACAAAGGAGGTGTTCGCTTTAGATGGATATTTTTCCCTTCAGAGTCGCTCTCTGCTGCTGCTCTATTGTCTCGCTCCGAGCCGGCCGGTAAATTGTGACGTAATGCTCACGTATTCCCCAACTCTTGGTCAGACAGGCGAGGCCAGTCAAATGGGAAATTCTGGTTCATATTCTCATACTGTTACCATTGGCACATATTGGCACATGCATAATCAATTGGGAAAGCAAGCTTCACCACTTGTTGAGGGTCATTTCCTTAATGAAGGCCTTGATATAAGACAAGTTTAACCTTATAACTTTTCAATTCATAGTTACAACTTTCCGCTGCCCTAAGACGAAATTATATGTGTAACAATTAATTTTTTGCACTGCTGGATCGTCAGAATATTCAAATACTGACTGTGTGTGGAGTTGTTTGTGTGCAATTCTATTGACGAATTATAATAAAATAAGGGATTATGTTCGTTAGTGGTTCGCTGTCTTTATTTAACTTTAAAGTCCAAAATGATGAAGATGGGAGAAAAAGGAAAAAATGGGGATTTGGGGATTCGAACCAAAAAATGTTGGTTTTCTTTTAATCTGTAGTCCGACACTGTAACCATTCGGCCAAGCAGCTGTTACAATTATCAAAATGAGGAATCATGTGCCGAATGGCGGTGAACTACGCCCATTCAGAGCATTACAAACGTTTTGGCATATTTCAATATCATGAAAATATGACACCTTTAACCAAAACGATTATTCAGTATCATTTTGGATCAAACCCACCGCATTTCGATATGTAAGACTCGTTTTGGTTAAAGGTGTCATATTTTATATATGAATGGAATTCCCTTCAAGAATATCGTCAAAAATTGCAAAAACAAACAAATGCTGATTTTCAAAGACTCGTAATATTTTTTTGACAAATCTCTTCTCGGTGAAAATTGAGAATATGAAAATTCAGTATTTTCTCTCTCAAGCTAATAACTTTTAAAGTAAACGAGAGGAAATTATATTTTCGGTTTATAAACGCAACACACTAAGGAAAAAAATACGGTCAAACCGAACACCTCCTTTTTCTGCTGCTCAACTCAACTGCCTAAAGCCTTTAGACAATATTTTACAAAACAATCAACAGTACATTACTATCAAACAAGAGGACATCAATTTAATATAGCTAGGCCGTTTTATCGGACAAACCTATCCTTCTACACCACTAAAATAGCTGGACCCCGTGAGTGGAATAAATTACAATCCACACCATCTACTTCACTATTCAAATCACGCCTTAAATCATATCTGCTTGAAGACTGACCTGCCTGGTATAATAATTCTATGTTGTATATCAAGACTACAAATTTCGCATATTACATGTATTAGGGATAGAACAAGCCCCATGGGGCTTTATTCCCGCCTCTTACAGTTTGTGAGCATTACTAGAAATGAACATTTATGTGGTGAATAAAAATCAATTAAATCAATCAAACTCCGACGCGAACTGAACTCTTGGAAATCTCCCACGCCCAAGTTGAAATCCTGCCTATATTAAAATGGGCACAGCTCAAGTCAGAATCACCAGTCATTTTCATCAAAAATCACCAGAAATTTTTATTTTAAAGTATTTTATTACAAGTAGACCAGCTCAGAACTTGTTGGTAAGAGTCCCCTAATGCTCCTTCGTGCCAAAAATTTTAGGTTCTGCTGTCAACGGTTCTCCTTATTTTGCCGACAAAAGGATTCCGATCGACTCTCATTACGGGACAATTTGCAAATGAGAGCCTACTTCGTAGGAATATACCCCTGCTGGTCAAACAAGCTATAGTGAGATTCTCCAGGGGACAAGGAACATTTTGATGTATGACTATACTCAATGTATGTACTATACTCAAGCAGAAGAATTTGCCACTCATCATCCCCTAAAGGCATAACAACGGGCGTTGACGAGCGTCGCTGAATTACGATGAATTAGCGTCCATTCTATGGGATATGTATAAGATATCTTCTGAGATATTTCACTTAGACATTGAAGCAATAGGATGGGCGTTAGCGGGCGTTACAATAGGGCGTTAACATAATTGAGCATATACGAGCGTGTCTTTTAACAGAATGTACACGTACTCAATGCTCAGAGGATGTCTACAGGCTGACTTCCAACGGTTCACATAACTCACTTACAATGTACTCACCTATTTCATAGCTCACTCACTCACGGTCTCACACAAACGAGCATGCACCTATGCCCACATTTGTATCCTTTCCACGTTTGTCGATCTAATTTGCAACATTGTAGCGATCATGATGCAACATTGTAGTGATCGTCAATAATATTTGTAACAATTGTTGCAACAATGTTTCGCGATATTGAGGAACACTCTTGTCACAACAATGTTGCATAGTACAACTTGATCATGGGATGAAAATTTTCACTCGAGAGAATCTCAACCGAGCCGAGGTTGGGATGTATTTTCCTTGTCAAGAGTGGGAATTTTCATCCCATGATCAAGTTTATAATATGGCATTCTTTTCCCCATATAACTTAAATCATTACTTTAGTCGGTATTTTTTTTTTTAAATATCAACAACACACCAAGTAGTTGAACGCTGGTGGAGCGCATCATGCCTGCAGCACGTGTCAAGCCAAGTGACTGGACACATGCGTCGCATGCGTTCATCCCACATACATGTGTGGGATGACATATCCCAGACGCTGTTACCGTACGAGTTTTATGCTGTAATGTATGGGAACACTACTTAAGAAATAATTCCTTGTTTATTGTGGTAAAACACCTAGAATAGATCAGGCTGCAATAGGATGAGTCTAAGTTTGGTCATGAAGGCCGTAGGCCTGAGTGATCAAATGTGAAGACTCGTCCTATTGCAGCCCGATCTATTCTTGGTGTTTTATCACAGTAAACAACGAATTGTTTCCATTCTACCATACTGAAAACAGCACAATGTGGAGATGTTTCCTGAAAAGGAAGATATTCTTGTGTATTTAAAACTGGATTAACACCCCTAAACCCGACAAAAAAAATGCTTTGGCATGCCAATTAATCGAAGCAAGCAACACCTGCAAGTCGCGTGCCTGAAATCAACATGGGTTGGAGAGTCCACAGTAGGACAGCCCCAGGGGCGTGCGAAAATGCCATTAACGATCAAAATGATGCAAGCGTGACCCTTGGTTTAAGAATACATGTGAAATTCTCCCGTCATCCAATCATTGAACGTATCATACATTCAAAAAGATTTAATGACATCAACAACTTTGAATAAATCTCTGCGGAAAAAAACTGTTCTCCAACTTTAATTGGCTCCATGATGTAAAACAAAGAGACATACAAGAAGATACAGGCGGACGAGAAATTTTGATATCCATTTCAATCCTATTACCCTTCTGGGCGAGTTCAACTGGACACATGAAGAAAATTATGATGTCCTATAGTCCCCACCGATTGGTTGTGAGGTAGGATCTATTGGAATTAGATGCCACCTGGGCTTCCTTCTTTACATATAATAATGTTATTTGGTAAAACACATGGGGTGTGGTAGAATTCTCAATCAAAATCCTTTCCCACAATCAAAAGGATTATTCACATCCACAGGGGCAAAACAGCTGTGAACTTTTGTGATTTTGTTGGGTTTGGCCTATGTATATTAATTATTGGCGTAGTTCAACCCTGACCTTTGACCCCAAAGTTGAATAAGCTTCTTTGAACCCACATTGGCAACACTTTTTTATATAACTTCAAAGTAACACAAAGAATAATGACAAAGTTTCTTGGCAGTCCAACAGAATTGGCTTGTATTTCCTTGAGCAAAAAATGGTACTCCGTTGTAAGGGTACACTGTCATAACATCTTTACAGGTGTTGAGACTAGAAACACAAAATGGCCACCGACATCTCATGATATCACAGTATTGGCCGAAATAACAGAACCGGATTACCCGTATATCACAGATATAGTGCGGATCTACAATGGTACTTTGCCTTGGTATAAAAGCTGCACCCTGCACTCATATGATGCAGCACTGCGTAGAACAGGATGAAAATTAAGAAACAGAACTTGGGGTTCTCAAATTAACAAACTCTACATGTAGCAAAGGTAGACAGAACTATTTCGTTTATCCTTCTTGGATGTTCCTGTTAATGGAAGGCCTGCTACAGACAATCTCAAACACGGACTGTAACTTAAGTCATATACAAAAATTCTTGTCCGTTCACTTACTTCTAAATTTTCCATGAAAAATCAACTGGGAACTATGCGGAAGATGGGCCCATACATTGTAGTTTAACGAGCAAAGAATAAAGAGACTATTCCATCAGTTAGCATACATATTCCAGTAGTTACCACACATATTTCAACCTTTGCCATACCCATAATTTCAACTATGGACATACATAGTAGTTCAGCTGTAAACATATACATTTTCAACTCTTGACATACAATTTCAACTGTTGGATTACATTTGTCAGTTGCTGTCATATACATCTCAAGTGTTCACATACAACCACAGATTTCAAGCGTTGATTTTATTTCAACTGTTGACATACATATTCACATTCAATAGTGACATACATAAATCAACCGTTGACATACATATTCATGTCCAATAGTGACATACATAAATCAACCGTTGACATAAATATTCATGTTCAATAGTGACATACATAAATCAACCGTTGACATACATATTCATGTTTAATAGTGAAATACATAAATCAACCATTGACATACATATTCACATTCAAAATTGACATACATAAATCAACCGTTGACATACATATTCATGTTCAATAGTGACATACATAAATCAACCGTTGACATATATATTCACATTCAATAGTGACATACATAAATCAACCGTTGACATACATACATATTTCAACTGTTCACATGCATGATAAACAATTCAACAGATGACATACTTATTTCAGTTGTGGATGAATTATTTCAAACACTGACATAATATACATGTATTTCAACTTGACATGCATAACCCAAAAATTTACATACATATTTCAATGCTTGACATACGTGTATTAAAATGCTTGAGATATTTAATACAACACTTGACAAATATTTCACTACTTGAAATAAATATTTCAACAAGTGACATATGCATATCAACTAAAAGTTTAACTGTGGACATAAATATTTCAATTGTGTGCCGATATAGTTCTGTTGAGCTGTTACTACGGCTACAGCCTACAGTGGCATTCAAGAGGTGTCCATATGGCACGAAATAAACTTTACTCATTTGGTGTCCAAGGGCAAATACAGGCCTGTTTTGCTACCCTTCAAAGGTGCCCAAATTACAGCTTGTCTCCAAAAAGCCCAAATTACAGACTTTTTTATTTCTTCCAGGATTGAAAAAGAATTGACCAGATAATTGACCTCAGTTTGGGGACTTTGTGGACAATCCAGGGTCTCCTAACATGTAATTCCACTCAAGGATCTTAATTTAGCCCAAATTAGAGGGCTGGAAAGGGTGCCCAAATTAGAAAACTGTATTTGCCCCTGGAGTCATTATGCAGCCATAACATGCACATGTATACAAAGGAAAGCAAAACAATTTTTTTTTTAACAGATTCATCTACATGTATTAATCTCTAGAAGTTATCAAGTGTTCTACTGTCCACTACACCTTTCTTTACCTACATTCTTTAGCATATAAAACATACCTAATATTATATTAACAGACACGTGTAATCTAAGCCAGTGAACACTGCCTAATGTGAACATATAATGTAAATCATAAACTAGTCTAATAATGTGAACACTAGAGCACATCATAATCTATTATCTAACAATGTTAGCACTAGAGTACATCCTGAACCATAGTCAATAATACTTTAATAATACTGCCCTGGGTAATGAGATTTGTACAAATATTTTTCATTATCGGTGAGCATGTTACTGCTAGTGTTCATGGCAGACTGCATGTCGATATTCATAAACTCCTAGTTCTGATGGGTGTTGACCTACATGTACTAACCATGCCAAAATTCATCAACTTCTAGTGTCAGCAGTGGCTGGGGTTTTGTCAATATTCATCAACTTCTAGTGTCAGCAGTGGCTGGGGTTTTGTCAATATTCATCAACTTCTAGTGTCAGCAGTGGCTGGGGTTTTGTCAATATTCATCAACTTCTAGTGACAGCAGTGGCTGGGGTTTTGTCAATATTCATCAACTTCTAGTGTCAGCAGTGGCTGGGGTTTGTCAATATTCATCAACTTCTAGTGCCAGCAGTGGCTGGGGTTTTGTCAATATTCATCAACTTCTAGTGTCGATGGCTTGCAGCTTGTGAACGTTCATCAACTTATAGTGCTGATAGTTAACAGACTGCCAATAATCAACTTCTAGTGCGGATAACTGGCAGTCTGTCAATATTCATCAACTTCTAGTGCTGATGGCTGGCAAGCTATCAATATTCATCAACTTCTAGTGCTGATAGTTGACAGACTGCCAATAATCAACTTCTAGTGAAGATAACTGGCAGTCTGTCAATATTCATCAACTTCTAGTGCTGATAGCTGGCAGGCTGTCAATATTCATCAACTTCTAGTGCTGATAGTTGACAGACTGCCAACAATCAACTTCTAGTGCTGATGGCTGGCAGGCTGGCAATTTTCATCAACTTCTAGTGCTGATAGTTGACAGACTGCCAATAATCAACTTCTAGTGCTGATGGCTGGCAGGCTGTCAATTTTCATCAACTTCTAGTTCTGATGGCTGGCGGACTGCCAATAATCAAACAATACATCATATGTTTCCTCAAATATTTCTACAGAACGAAGCACGGTCATCCAGGTAGCATTAAAACATAAAATGAAACCAAATTCAAGTGAACTTTGAACGATGGCAAACTGCGAATCTATCCAGTCCGGGTGATACATGTATGCTGAATTGCAGCTCTACAACAGGGACGGTCTCCCTGTAAGAACAACGGAGTTTCCATCTGAATACTTTGTACATTGTCACAGATTGGGATCATTTGGCAATGAGAAATATGGAAGACACTTTGCTTAGGCACTGGTTCTGATATTACATATATATGATGCTACATATCTGATTATCAAAAACGTTTTTTTCAGGATAATCTACAAATGTAACAGGTCTAATGGAAAAAATTAAACAGCATGTGTGAAATTATTCATTTGAGTGGGTGAGTGAGTATGATTAAACGCTGCTTTCAACACTCTTTCAATCAGATCACGACTTTTGGATCCTACGCCTTTTCACAATGAGGAACCCCATGACCCCATGGGTAGGGTCCTATCCCTTTTAAACTTGGAAGCCACAAATGGGGTCCTATTCCTGTTTACACCCCACCAGTGCCCCAGTTAGTTGCCTCTTATGACAAGCTGTCTGAAGAGCTGAAGCCCTTATATTAGTTCAATGACCTACATTGTACATGAAGACGCCTTAAATCAATCCCTGAGAGCCCCACGGTCCATTTGACGTTAGCCTGATTATTCAAGTCCAGTGCACAGAGATTAGTGCGGAGATGGTTGAGTTGGGTCAAAAACTTCCAGGCACATTCGGTCATAAATTTACTAACCAATTATCCAACAATTTGTCAATGGCCCCCTTCAAAAGTTAGAGAAATTGGGGAAAATGTCAAAAGTTGAAAGGACAGCTACAGTTTGTCTGGTGGCTTGATATTATATTATATGAAATCATCATTATAAATCTGGGGTAACTGGGCATGAGTACATCATACATTCTACTCAGGTTGAAAGTGGGTCAAATCTCGGAAAAAGTATTTCTCTGTGGCAATTAATTTTTTTTTTAATGGTATTAAATATCTGGAGCCTGCGAAAAAATGTGAAGACTCACGACACATGACCTGTTCTGGGTTGTCCCATTTTTCTAGTAGGGCCAACTGTTAAGAACATACTACAGTTGATAATATATAGCACTTTTGTTTTTTAGTATCTTCTTTGACAGCATAAGTAATTTAGCATGCATGGTGAAGTTTACTCATCTGGTCTGCGTCGTCCCATTCTGTGTGTGCTGGTGCATGACTATCAGGAAAACTGACAAATGAATTATTGATATACTATTATCATGATTATGAAGGCTCAGCAACGGCTAATATATATGGCCCTGTCGATTTAGACTACTGTCTGACCCAGATAATATATCCGCGACGTTTTCGTCAATATTTCGGAGACAATTTATTGAACAATACTGAAACTTCATACAGTAGAGAAACTAAAAAATACTAATTTCCATATATTTCATTAACATCTGTTGAGAATTGACAAAAATCACCAATAGCTACCATGTTATTTTGGGGCCACAATGACCTTGATCTGCCAGTGTTATAGCATGCAGACTTGACGTCATGACGTCAAAAAATAACCCACAAATCTCCCATCTAATTTTTGTTTTTGGGATTTATTGAGAACTACTGAAAGGATATTCTTGATACTTTGCAATAAAATTAGTACTTTTTAGTTTATCCACCGTGTGAAGTTTCAATGTCGTCCGATAAATTGTCTCCGAAATATCGCCGACAACATCTCGGATATTTATCTGGGACCGACAGCAGTTTCTTTTCTGTACTGATGAGAACACCTCATTTTCTATCATCAACTTCCATATTGGATTGTTCCGATGTCATATTATTCTTTTTTTTCTTGCATGTTATTATTATTATTATCTCTTTATCCTTCTTCTTAGCACAGCAGCATGTCATAACAAGTCACAACATCATCAATATGGTCAGATATCCCTTCATTCTAACTGAAATGTTCTCACTGGCTGCATTCTATTTTTTTATGTAACCAATTTCATATATGTCATCCACGTCTCATGTGACTGAGACCTCGTTAACTTGACCTCATTCACCCGTTTTTTAATTGTGGACTGCTCTGCTGACACCAGACTCTTCCACTCTGACACCAGAAGGGGTGGCAGCTTCATAACACATGACGGCAAACTGGGCAGGTTCCAGACTGGAAGAAAAAGACAGAATAAAATATGGTAAGGCCCGGTACCAACTTAAAAAGGTGAAAAAAAGTGGGGGTCAACCTGCTCGGTTTTTGTCAGATTGTCTCTCCGTAAATGAGTCCTGATTTTTAGGCACACCCAAGGGGCATAACTGAGGCAGGACAAAATTTACTCAATGGTCCCGATCACCATGTAGACAAAGCCAGCCATTGATCTGTATATGCTCATTTGCAGCGTTGATAATGCTGAACAGGGTTGTATTATAGATATAAGCTATTAAGAAGGCAAGAAGAGTTATGATGTAGCAGAACACGGACAGTCTATCGTATTATGAAATTAGACCGGGGCCATTGCTTCGAAACTGCGGAGGCCCACCACACACCAAATTCGAAAAGAATATGTTCAGTTTTTTCTAAGTTATTGTCCGGAATGGAATATGAAATTTGCCCCCAGGTTGCTCCACCTATATACGGATTGGCGCGAAAAATAATCCCCAGCGAGATCTTGAAGTGGGGTACCCACACACCAAATTTGAAAGGAATTCATTAAGTTTTTCAGAAGTTATTGTCCGGAAACGAAGTCGGACAGACGGATGCACGGCACGACGGACAGATACCAATACTCTACTCCCCCCTTAGCCCTTCGTGTGTCGGGGGACAAAGAAAGATAAGATAAATAATTAAGGGTGATTTCCATAATGAGCCAAGCCCCAAAAACAAAGATAATAAGATACATAATTAAATGTGATTATCGTAAGGAGCCAAGCCCCAATACAAAGATAAGAGATATATAATTAAGGGGGGGTTACCTTAACGAGCCAAGCTCCAATACAAAGTGGATGGAAGAGATGATGGCAGGGTAGTTCCGAGAAATTGTCTCCGATTTCACAGCGACACAAACAAATAGGACACGCCATCTCCTGGTCTGAAAGAAATAAATATATTTCATGATAAGAGAGACAACTTACCTGAAAACCAGTCTGGGTGCATCAAAATATTCCTACACAACAAATTTATTTATGTGGAGCCACATTATACTGGTTGGTTTGGGGCCCATTCAGTTCCAGTTCCAAAATTTTCCAGATTCACTGAACATCAATGCATATGATCCTGCAAAATACTCCAATGTGCACTGAACTATGTGGGACTGGTCTAATGTGACCTGTGGGAGAAAGGTTATATCGGACTGAAAGAACTCCCAATGCGAACTGAACTATGAGTAGCCTATAGTATTGGACCCTTCTACGGAGGGCCAATGATTGGCTGATGCAGCAACAACATTTTCCCAGTTAGACGCCAGATTTTGAAATCGAAAACGAGGTCACGCTATGTCATCGCCCAACTGAGGCAATCACGTGGTTGTGTATGAAGATTGGGGTGGTTCCTATAAATAGTGATCCAATGAGAATGCTCGTCTTAGTTTAAAATGGCGGGGTCGAATGACCAATCACTGAAGGGGAGACAGCTGGAACAGTACACTATCACCGTCTGTTAATATCTTGATTTAACAGGGAGTACTACAGTCTAAACTATGAGGGGCGAGAGGTGAAGGCACAGCACAAATCCATATTGGATACAGAACTACGTGGGTCTGGTTCATTGTGACCTGGGGTAGAGAGGTGATGATATAGCATAAGCCCAAAGTGTGTACTGAACTATATGGGAATGGTCTATTCGGACTGGGGGGAGAAAGGTGATGGCACGGCGTAAGTCTATAATGTGTACTGAATTATGTGGGACTGGTCCATTGTGACCTGGGGGGAAAGATAACAGTACAGACCTATGTGGGACTGGCTGATCATAACACGGGCGAGAGAGGTGATGGTACTGTCACTGGCAGGGGGCGGAGCCTGGTCGTTTAGCAACTCCGGATGGAGGACTAACATACGCAGTATCACACTCTGAAACACAAACCCTCCATCATGTTAAGACCTGAATTTTTTAATCATCCTAAACTTTTGAAACAGTGGCACCCCTCCCCCCCCCACCTCCCTTGAAACTCATTTAGTTCATTGATCATTTGATTAATACCAAAATAATTAGTGCAGTCTTGTTATCTATTTTTATAGAATTTTTTTAATTTCTTGTTTTTTTTAATTTCATCTCAGAATTTAATCTATTGCATGTTGGTCTGATCTTATGCACAAATCGCCCATCGATTTTTTTTTTTTTTTGGTTCGGATCTCATTTAGAACTGCTGGAAGAATTTTCTTGAAGATGTAATCAGCCACAAATCTAGGCTGAAATCAATGTCTCTCAAACTCCGTGAAAGGGACATGATATGTTACTACAGGTACAAAATAAAACACATTTGACCACAAAAAACTGAGATTTTTTCTACTATTCACGAAAAAATAGAAGGAATTGGTCTTCAAAAATAAATGGCATGGCATGCAGTTTATTTAGCAAACTTCGCTGCGTATCAATTCCTACGCTCATTGGTCGATTACACGGCTTGAAATAGCCATATCACGACAAACGGGTTTCAAATAATTCACACACGGGTTTGAAATAGTTTGTAACCTGTTGCCCATGACTACCGATCGAAACGAGGCTACGGAAATTCGTCTGCTAGAGATCGCAAAAATGTCAACAAAGACATCCGTCAATGACAATGGGAAGAAACGTTTTGCTTCCCATAGTGATAGCGAAATTTCACAAAAGAAATCACGGAGACTACTCGAAGATCTAATACAGCGGCAGCGAAGGTTTTTAGGGATTATTTAACGGAGAAAGAGCAAGATCCAAACTTTGAAGCTTATGATGAAATTCAGCTGAACGAAGGTTTGTCGCACTTTTATCACGATTGTCGACGTGGGGATGGAACTCACTACAAAACATACACCCTTGAAGGATTCAGGTTTGGTCTCAACCGCTATTTGAAGGCCCCACCTCACTGCAAAAAGTTCGATCTGATCAAACACCCTGCATTTACCGATTTTTCAAAACTGCTATCACCGAACTGAAACAGCTCGGAAAGGGAACCACCGACCATCATCCTATAATAACAGAGTTTGACAGGCAAAAAATGTACACTTCAATCCACTTGTCTCCGGACACTCCTTGCGGTCTTTCAAACAAAGTAATGTTTGATATTCGCCTATATTTCTGTCGGAGAGGTATGGAAAATGTTGACAAGATGACCAAAACATCGTTCTCCGTCAATACTGACAGCAACACTGGGTTGAAATACGTGTCGAAAACAACGAGCGAGAAGACGAAGAACCATCGTTCCAATGACAAGGAGATGTTCACTGCATTCATGCCAGAAGAAAGGGGCTCACCTTATTGCCCCGTAGCCTCTTTTGAGAAGTATATCAACAAACTAAATCCTGAGTTAGACAGACTCTGGCAATATCCCAAAGACTCGTTCACAGACGACGATGACTGTTGGTAAACTCGTAAGCCTATTGGGAAGGACACATTATCCGCCTTCATGACCAGTGTTTCACGGAAATGCAAACTTTCAAAGATGTACACAAATCACAATATTCGAGCTACCGGCGCTACTATTTTGTCCCTTTTTTGTTCAGCGCTTCTCAAATCATGGCCGTTACCGGACATAAAAGTGTACAAAGTCTGTCTATTTACCAGCGCGTATCGGATCAGGAAAACCTAGTCTTGGGAAAGGCGATGACAGCAGGTATCGCTCCTACCTCTGCTCAACCAGCTCTGGAGATGCCTCACAAATCACGAAATGCGCCTGTGACACATTCCAGTCTTGTTCCACTGTCTCTGAGCCGTGCAGTTGCCAGTCGTTCATCAGCTGATGACCTGGATATATGTGACATCAACAACTTCCTCTGAGATTTCGATTCTTTGCCCGAATCTACGGTTTCTCGTGGTCCCCCCCATCGCCAACAACGTGGCAAATATTATGTCGTCTGCACCATCCGTCTTTTCTAACTGTGTTTTCTCCGGCACAGTAAACTTCGTTTTGAACTATAAAAATTAACTTAATTCCGTAATATTTTCTCGTTTCGATGAACTCAAATGACCTAGTTGACGTCACGTGGTATAACCTATTGCAAAAATGTTTGTTGCGTAGAAGTTCTTGTGTATATTACACAACATTCTGTTTTAAACTTTCAACTGATATTGAATATTTCAAGTTATTGTTGAATATTTATTTTAAAACTGTTCGAAATTTAAGTGACAAGAGTGGGTTTCATTAATTTATTTCACTGTTGTGGAGACACATTCGTATTGACAGTAAAGTTGACAATATATGATGTAACAGGACATTAGTCCGCTTGTTGAATTCCACGGTATTTAAATCTTCAGAATTGTTTTCTTTTAATAATCTGTGATACAAAACCAGAATTTACAGTTGTTAACATATTTAAAAGTTTTATATTGGTTGAATTCTGCTTTTTGTCTTTATCTGCCAAGTAGGCCTATGTAGTATACATGCGTATTGTGTTTGAACACGGATGTCGGAATCTACGCCTTGGCTTTTTCAGCTTTCTTTCAATGATGATTGTGTTTCAATTCGAGAATATACGACTGATATGAGAGCGAATCCATTATTTGGTGACAAAATCGTTATCTAGGTTTGAGTCGGGGTTGATCGGGTTTTGTGACCTGCCTGTGAAATTTCAACCCTTCGCCGCGCATCTCACAGGCAGGTCACAAAACCCGATCAACCCTTCCTCAAACCTAGATAACTCATATTGATTTGAGGCTGATTACATCTTCAATACTTTGGAATAAAATTATTATAAATGAGTTGATATACTTTGTGGATTAGCATTGTCGTATGGACTCCATTATTTGGTGCAGACATTGACAATAGGCCAAATTAACAGACACGTTATCTGACCTGGAACATGAATTCGAGGATTTCCCGACGTGTGCTTTCATCCATAAGTACTAATATATCAAGTGGGTTCAGCTGGTCGATGTCGATAGGATATTCTCCATCATCAATATTGTTGTCATCATCATCGTCCACGCTGAAAATGTAAGATTGCTGAAGTTAGGCCGCTGTTACTTAATTGTTTGCTTCTCGTTACCTTGCTTGTGAAAATAGACATGCTGAGTGCGATAATTATCAATTACATGTATGAATCCAGCAAACCAAATGCATGTAAATATGAAGAAAAGGAGATATTTTGCACCTAAAAATAATAAAACCAGCATGAATTTTGATTATTTGCCCTTCATATTTAGATACATGTACGAGAGGGTCATGAGAAATGAACAATCAACTAACAGCAGACTTAGGGGAAATATAGTCAGTGGTCCACAACAACATGCCATGGACAACACAGATTTGGTCACTAGTTTTAACGATGGGTGATTCTGGACAGGGTTCTAGCCTTAGAGGGGTCACCTTCAAAGTTTTACTCTTGTTTAGCCTTGCACTGTACTGTTAAGGAGACAGTAAAACCACAGATTCTGACATCATCATCAAAGACCAGACATCATAATCATCAATGACCAGATATGATCATCAATGTCTGGACATTATCCGCAATAATAATAATAATAATAATACTTTATTTACGGAGGGGATTCAATTAGAACAAAACCAATCTTCCGTGAGTCCCTCACACTCGCCCTTACACACAAGTCATTCACACACAAACAAAATAGGAAATGAAATCAAGTAAAATAGAGATGAGACAGAAAATATGAACATACAAAAATACAGCAGAACTGAGTGGCATAGATCTTCAGTCACATCTGCATACATTACGTGCAGGCATGGAAATACGCTATAACTACATACATGTATAACTAATTACTACAGTCATGAAATTTCAAACATTGACATGTACATACTATAAATATTTTGACAGAATGAAACTTTCCATGCGTTTTTTGAATACATTTATGTTGGAAGATCTCTTTATATCCAGAGGTAACTGATTCCAGAGAATCACGCCAGAGTATTTGAAGGCATGTTTGTATGTTTCAGTATTGGGTTTGGGTGGAACAAGATTTTGGGTGGCCGTGGAACGTAATGATTTCTGGTAAACTGATGAAGTGGATGTGAATTGCTTAGCTAGATAATCTGGTGCTAGGCCATGTAAACATTTGTACATAAGTATGGATTTGTGATATTTTATTCTGTAATCAATTGTCATCCATTTCCTGACTTGGTGTATTAAAATGGGCATCAAGGATAATTCTGGCTGCTCGCTTCTGAAGGCGAAGGATACAGTGACTCTCTGGAGGCAAATCCCCATACTGAGCAGCAATAATCAATGACAGGCAGAACATAGGCATTATAGTACAGGATTCTTGCATGATGAGGCAAATATTTCTTAATATTTTGCAACAATCTCAGTTTCGATATCAGCTGGCACTGTCTCTGGACATGTTTATCCCAGCACAGTTTTTCATCAATAATTACACCTAGCAATTTTTGTTCAGAAACATTTTCAATTTGGTTTTGGTCAAATTGGATAGAAAGATCCTCTTTGAACCTGGCCAACTTTGGTCGAGATCCTATTTTCATACATTTAGTCTTATCAAAGTTTACTGCCATAGTATTGTCTTTGCACCATTGTAATACTGTGGCACTTTCGTTGTTTAATTTCCTTTCAACATCAACTAAATCCTTAGAAGATGTAGAAATGGTTGTGTCATGTGCAAATAGGTCTATGATGCACTGTTGGACATGTAGGGGTAGGTCATTGACCGGATATCATCATCAGTGACAGGACATCATCATCAATGACCAAACATCATTATCATCAATGACCGGATATCATCATCAATGACCGGGCATTATCTGCAGTGACAGGATATCATCTAATTCTTCAGTGACACTGATCGGACATTATCAGCGACTGAACATCATCATCAATGACCAGACATCATCATCACATCAATGAAATTACCATTATTCCGCGATGACCGGATATCATCATTAATGACTGGAAATCATCATCAATGACCAGAAATTAATTTTCCAGTGCTCTAATCTATTGGATAGCATACCCATATTCTTGACCCTCCTCGCGGTCAGTGTGTGGAGCCTCATGTAATCGCCACAGTGCATCTTGAAAACGCACACAGTGCGCACAGTCACACTCAAACTCATCATCAGCATCACCACTCTCCTCTCCACTGTCATCTGGGAAAAGCGTCTGATCAGCGTCAACATCGTCGTCGTCTTCCTCTGACTGGGTCAACCAATCATCATCATTATCCCCAGACTGGGTGAAGAATAAAACAGATGAACAGAAGTCATGGGGAAACTAGGCTACAGTTCAGATGGAAATATATCTGGGCCATCTTTAATGGAACTTTAGTTCCAGTTTGCAAAGGGGAGGGGGGTCATCTGTTATCTATCCCTCTTATCCTGGGATCTTGAACTAACGGAATAGTTCAGTTTCCCAAAGGAATACATACACATTTTTTTAAGCAGGGGCAAAGTCTGGAAATGTACGAATGGAAATCAGTTTGACTGTTCCAGAATGCACATGTGTCAATGAAGTTAAGCCGATCCTGCTCTGTAAAATGGAGGTAAAAAAAAGGTCATTTTTGATCAATAAATCAGTTCAAGAAAATGCGCCGACGCGTCGAAGTGATTCTTTTGTCTAAAAATTAAAGTGGAAAAGAGGGATTGCAATTGTAATTGCCTACATCAGAGAGTAGATCCGGCACTGTATCTTCATCTGTTCCCACATCTTTTGACTGTGTGTCGTCATCGTCAGATTTTGGAGCACCAGCAGTAGAAGAGTTATCTGCCCTTGAACACCAATTATATTCTGGTGGATGCCTAGGCAAGGAAAGGGTTAAATTTACATTTCAACCTCTGAAACAAGATGACTCACCCAGACTGATTACCTTATTCCTACGAAGTAGGCTACAGATCGCAAATTGTCCGGTAATGAGAGAGTCAGTCAGTCCATCCGAATCCTTTCGTCGGCAAAATAAGGAGAACCGTTGACATTAGAACCTTGATTTTTGGCATGAACGAGCATTAGGGCATTGTTACCAGCAAGTTCTGATCTGAAATAATTCTGATTAAAATTAGATTTATAATTAACACTTCAGTATATTGTTATAGATCATACGGAGAAAAGTCCGATCATTTAAGCGAGGGAAACAGGACACCATGGAATTTGGGAACAGCCCTGGCATGCCTGGTGCTCTCTCGCTGTTGGATTCAACCGCAGATCTGAGGACAGCGACCTATTTGAACTGAGCGAACTATTTATAGACGTTTAACTCTGAGTCTATTCAACTGCTTGATGTACCAGGGCCGGATCACTAAATGACCAGAACATTCACCAATATACTTTCATTTTTTGTGGCACGAACACATCGATGTAAATATATAAATACCCAGAATATAATCTTGCTCAATCTCACAAAAGGCATGTTATAAAGAGAACCTGTGGCTGTTATGGAAGGTTGCACATGTACCATATTATGATGAAACGTACCGTAGGGGAGGGTCACATCATATCTCAATGAAAATACGATCGAGTCCTAATGCCTACTCTACTTCGTAGGTCCTGTGACGTTAGTCACACTGCTCATGTTCAGAAAGAAACCTTCAATTTACTTGTATTTATATCCAGAACTGCTATGGGAAATTCAATCCAGTGTATATATTTAGCATATATTGGCTCTTGAGAATGCCATTATACCTGAAATTTGCCTAAAATCCAAATTAAAATCCAATCCCTCAACAACATCTACTCTTGAAGAAGAAATTTGAAGTATAAGAGTCAATAAAAGGGGGATAACTCTGAAGCAGGGTTTGCTTTTCCACAGAAATCCAATTCCTGATTCCCATCAGCTTTGGATTCTCTTGTATTCCCATACAGATGGATTCAGAGAATCTGTTAGCATTCCTGTGGATTGAGATGAAAAGCGAGGCATGTCCAGCTGTACTATCATCAAGGTTATTGAGGAGTGAAGCACCATATGAACAGGCTATCCCGTTACCAGTCAGTGAGTGAATAGGATATAATGTCACTTTTGACTATACATGTATTTCAGTCATATCACGGTTTGGGCCCCATTCCTTTTCACACCCGAGAACCCCACGCTACCGTTACCTGAGTGAAAGATATTCCAGGAAGAGTTCTGGGTCAGAATCTGACAGTGACCATAGCACATCCTCTCCACCAACCAGAGCAGAGTATTTCTCCTTCGTACCGTCACATGGATCAGGCTCGTCCATGGCTATGGCGAGGCCCTGATCTGGAAATCACAAACACAATATACCATCAGACTACAATAAAAGGGACGTTTTAGTCTGTTACAGTCTGTGGTTAAAACAGAACAAGAGGGTGGACATGACTGGGTCAATCTACACAATAGTATGATACTGAGCTTTCTCCCCACACCCCCAGCCTCCAACATTACAACCTTGCGTTTGGTGAAGGAACAAATTTGATATCCAAATTATAGTGATTAAACTAAGTGATCGTAAACCCTCGAGTAAAGTTTCCATCAAATGAAAGACCATTGCAAACAGTTTGGAAAAATATTTATTGTAATTTTTTACGATTTTATTACACAGATTATTACTGCCAAGCACGGTATTCTATGGTGGTCTGTTGCAATCAAATTTAGGTCCAGTGACGTCACACTGCCTTAATACATATATTTCAAACTGTGTATGCATTTTCCAATGCTTGATTCAAGCTTAAGGTGTATATACTTTGAGTTTCAACGCAGACTCCCTGTTCCGGTATACATGTTTCACCAAAATCGGGGAGATGGTAACTCATAAGTCAAGTCAATTTGAATCTTGCATTTAATTTCCCCAATTTTGGTGAAACATGCACAACGGAACAGTGAGTCTGCGTTGAAACTCAAGTATACACACCCTAAGCTGGAATCAAGCATTGGAAAGCGCATACACAGTTTGAAAACTATGTATTAAGGCAGTATGACGTCACTGGACCTAAATATGATTGCAACAGACCACCATAGTCAGAATACCATGCTTTATTTGCAGTTTACTCTGTGTAATAAAATCGTAAAAAATTACAATAAATATTTTCCAACACTGTTTGCAATGGTCTTTCATTTGATGGAAACTTTACTTGAGGGTTTACGTTCACTTTAAGGTCTATCGAGTGGTGTCACTGTGAAACTCGAATGCCTGATTTCCCATGATAATTTTCCTGTTATAAGAAAGTACCTGTACGTGGAGTTTTGAATCCTGGACTGCACTATAATTGAAGTTAATCCTTTGACCACATTATCTGCCATGACAGCAGAATCAGATGCATTGACACATGCCTCCCTACCTGATTTGTAATAATCAGATCGCTTTCCATCTCTTCAGCCTGCATGTAGCAAATATTTTTTTAACATTACAAATCAGGCAGCTGCTTCTATTGAGGCAGATAGTATTGTCTAAGAATAAACTTCAATTATGGGGCACAACAACCAGTATTATTCCAGCATATCAGGACATTCTTTCATCTTCCTAACAAGTATCAGGGCTTGCTTTTCCAAGGGAATCCGATTCTCGTCAGCACTCCCGCAATTTCAAGAAGCTTCCTAACTCTGCAGAGTTAGGAAGCTTCTTGAAATTGGGGCATACTAGGAACTGGCATAAGGCATTCCAAACAGAGTGGCATGGTGCCCTGTGTTGGAACTCCTAGGAACTCCATGCCATACAGTTTGGAACTCGGCAGACAAAGGATGGCTTATGCCATATCATGCAGCGGCATGAGGGGAATGGCCTACATGTATGCCATTCCGATTGGAACTCTAATCCATCCAGTTCAGAACACCAAACTGGGGCATGGTGTATCCCATTTGAATAACAGGCATATCCCATCCCTACCAGGGAACTCAGTTCCTAATTTTAAGAAGCTCTCTTAGACTGCAGGAATCTATTTGGATTCCCGTAAATTTTGACTAAAAGAAAGGTCTGTGTAAAAATGTCTTTAGGAGATTGAATTTTACCTTTGCAGGATGACAATCGTTTCCTCTTAGGCTTGGGTCCTGTTGATAAACCATCTGCAGTATTTCTGTCACCCGTGTCAAAACTGTCAGAGTCGGATGTCCGCTGATTTCCGTCGAGAACGTTGAGATCCCTAGACTTTTTTCTCAAAGATGAACCATAGAACACTGGCAAAAGACTCTCGTCGTCTCGAGGAACTGAGTATGAGGTGTCAGGAGCGACATATTTACATGTGCAAGAGCAGATTTGCGGCAGCCATTTTGAGACACCACAGTTACTCTTCCTCTCATGAAAATGAGACTTTTTGTTGGGTGAGCAGTGACAAGATTCAAGGTTAGGGGGAGGTAACTCAGAGTTTGTAAATTTCTCAAAAAGTTTGGCTGATTTCACATCACTGGGCCCGTCACTGGTTTCCGCCACTGAACTGTTATCAGCAAGGCATGCTTCGGATGTACATGTGGAACTGGTCAAAGAGAGAAAACTGCTCTGCGTAGAATCATGCATTTGTGATTCTGCTGAACATGTCAACGTCTGGTTTGAACTGTTATTGGCTGTAGGGGGTACTTGAGAACTTGCTGGACTGCCCTGTCCATATTTGGTTAGATCAGATGACCTCTCCATGAGCACAGCGGAGTTAGCAGTCTGCGCGTCTGTTACATGGACACCAGACATCTTTGATTTGACATCAGTCAATGGGTCAGCGTTCAAGATGCTGCTCATCTTTCTGTTACCATGACAATGGTTTGACAGTGTTGTCAGACTCTTTGAACATACCGATGCTTCTGCATTAGGTGACTCTATGATACAGCTGGATGGAAGCGTAAAGTTCGAGACATTCCTCTCCAATGGCTGTTCCTTTGCCTCGACAAAGCTACATGTACAAGAAATCACACGGTCTGATCGATTTCTTCCCAATGACCGTCGCCACAGTGATTGCTCCGTGATGAGACTACCCCAGTCAGTCACCGAGTTGTCCTTCTTGAGACAGATATTCTTATCAATAAATCCGACCCAAGGGAGACAATCATTTTGTGTTTGTGTACAGAGGAGGAACCGTTTTGGCGTACACAGGAGAAACTGCCTGATGACATTACACATAATTCTATCACAATCACAGCTGACTTGCAGGTAATCACGACGGTACCTCGCCCCTCGGAAAATCACAACATCATTTCCTGTAGGATACTCGCCAAAGTCACCATTTTCCAAACAACTAGGGAGATTATTCTGAGGCTGACTTGTATCTTTGCGTCCACATGTGTTCACCAGGCAAGCAGCGTTTTTCAGTTTTCTACCAACATTCTCATCCCACTCCAGGGATATTCCTGTGGCTTCTCTGCTACCTTTGTTCTGTTGCCATAATGACTGCTCCCTAAATGTTGCCAAGGGTTCTACACTTTCTTCTCTTTGCTGCTGCAATGACTGATCCCTGTATGTTGTGGTTGAGGGTTCCCTGCTTCCTTCTTTCCATTGCCCCAATGACTGTTCCCTAGATGTCACTGAGGGTTCCATGCGCCGGTCTTTCCATCGCCACAATGACTGATCCCTGTATGTTGTGGTTGAGGGTTCCCTGCTTCCTTCTTTCCATTGCCCCAATGACTGTTCCCTAGATGTCGCGGAGGGTTCCATGCGCCGGTCTTTCCATCGCCACAATGACTGCTCCCCGCCAAGACTACACCAGTCGGTCTCTGAGTTGTCCCCAATGAGGCAGGAATCGGTAAAGTCAAACCAAAGATGATCAAGCGGAACAGAGCATTTTGGGGTGCACAGAAGAAAACGTCTGCGTGTATCACATAAAAGGCTACCACACTCGCAGCGTATTCGCAGAAATTGTCGTCTAACCCTTCGACCTTGAAACTGGATGATATCGTTCCCAACAGGATAGTCACCGAAGTGTCCCTTTTCGACACACATAGAGAGATAAGTCTGTCGGACTTTTCTAGCGCAATTTTTATTTCTATGCCTTTCTGACCTAATTAAAGTAGATACGTCCTGTTGCAAATGTTTTCTCTGCTGCTTAGTTTTGTATGAAGTGACACCTTCAGCGTGTTTCTTCAACTGTACCTTGGTCTTTTTCAATAAAATATCAGCTGACGATTTAGTATTTTCTGACGAGACTTTGGGTCGGTTCTCGGCTAAAATCTTTCGATTCGGTGAGATCTTGCGGTGGTTTCGTGATAGGCTGTTACCAAGGTGATTAGACCACTCCTCTGAGTTCCGATGATCATGACCTTGTCTGCAGTATTTTTGTCGTAGTCGGTCGGCGACTTGCTGAGCTTTAGTCCGTGCATCAGCTGTCGTGCTAGCATGACATCCTGGATCTGAAGAAGTAACGTACACATGTAAGAAATATAAAAGAATAATATATGGATTCATTAATATCTCATTTTTTTCAACAATATTTTTTTTGCACTATTCAACCTAGAGTACATAGGAAATATCCAGCTACGTAAGTTTACAGTAATCACTTCAATGATAAATTGCAAACCACCGCAGAAATAATTCGATCTCTATTATTTTCTCAAAGTGCTCATCAAATACAGACCAAAACAAAGATTCTCTTAACGGGTAACATTAATTGACTGTGTTCGACTTATTGGGAACAAGAGCCCAAGGGGCTCAATATACGCCCGTATATCTGGAATTACACTGGTCCGAATTTCAAGGTTGTTTATTACAATCTAGGTAAACCAAGATGGTAAATCAGGGGAATACCATCTAGACGTAAAGCTATGAAAACTTCGTGCAAAATGTTCGCCGATATTCTACGAGAACCCATAATCAGCCAATCACGACCATTTCAATCTTTTCACTCTGACAATGATTGACGTTTACTTCAAGGAGATTAACATCTTCGCACGGCACAATCTTTTGATATTTTCTACCCCTAACAAAGCCAGACTTTTCGGCGGTAGTAAACTCTTTGATGTTTACGGACCCTGCCGGGAAATGATGCCTTATTTGGAAACTGTTTCGGGATAATGTTTATATATTAGACCACGAGCTACCGTGTGTAATTACTGTGGGCGTGATTTTGAAATAGTTACAACCAGCTATCCATCTGATTGGCTAACAATAATAGTTTCAACTCGCACGGGATTTATATAGGGCTGAATTCAGATATAATACTCCGTGATATTATATCTGAGTTTACTGAGATTGGGTTGTTTAATGGCCTTGATCCCAATCGGTTGCTAGCAATTCAGAGAAAGGTCTATGATTTTGTGCTTCTGAGAATGTAACATATATATCACATCTTATATTGAATGACAAACTAAAATGGGATTAACTCTTGGTAACTAGGTGACCATGAAACAAGAGCTGAGAGCTAACATATCCAACACTGAAATCGACAATAGTCAAACACAAGAAAATGGTAGTTTTCCTTAAAATGGATTCCTAATAAACAGGTATAAACAGGTATAAAGTTCATAAAGGACCCGTCTGACCATTAAATTAGTAAATGTATGGTTTTTATTTCACAACAGTGTAATCAAATGTAGCTGTTTCTTACATGTTTCAAACATGGGAGACAACTCCACAGGACAAATGCCATATACATGTAGGGAGACAACTCTGAATATTCCAACCTACATGTAACACATATAGTCAGCTAAATTTGATTCAGTTTTGGAGACTGAACTTCACCTTTCACAAATTCATCTCGAAATGAATATGGCTCCTCTTTGCCATGCGAGTAAGGTATACCCAAAGTTTGGTACCAATCCATACCTTGAAACTAGAGATATCGCATGGACAACATATATTATCGAAGCTAGAAGCTAACTGGCTTCATATTCTACATTAACCACACTCATCACTGTTCTTTATGTATGGACTATCAGTCTGAAATAAAATTATTATTATATTAATGGATGAATGGACAACATATATTAATGGATGAATGGACAGAACGCAACATCACATTACATTACCTCGTCTTCAAGGCATATGAAAATGTGACTTTTAAAAATTTCTTGATTTTGGGTTCACAGTGACCTTGATGTTTGACCCACATTTTGGTATGTAACACATAGTGTCCCTCTAATGTATCTACTGGCACAAAATTATTATTATTCTCAATGATTTCCTGATTTTGGAGTCACAGTGACCTTGACCTTCGACCGTGACCTAAACTTTGGTACATGACACATCGTCTTCCCTCAACGGATCAATGGACACAAAAAATCAAGATTTTTATAATTTCATGATTTTGGGGATTACAGTGACCTTGATCTTTGACCTTGACCCACGTTTTGGTATGTGACACATCGTATCCCCCCTAAAGTATCTACTGACACAAGGGCCCTCGGTGGCCGAGTGGTCTAAGGCGCTTCGCTGGTGACCGCTAGCCTCACACCGCTGAACCGGCACGGGTTCGAGCCCAGTTGGTCTATGTGTGAAAGTTTGTCAGTTACTTGCCGAAGGGCGGTGGTTCTCTCCGGGTACTCCGGCTTCCTCCACCAACCAAACTGACTGTCACCATATGAGTGAAACAAACTTGAGTGTGACATTAAGCCAAATTCCCTCCCTCCCTCTACTGACACAAAACAAGCGTTCTGAGAACCCCAACATCTCGCCTTGCGGGGTCATCCGCCAAAGGTGCAGCAGTATTGAAAGCATACATGTAGAGCAAACAATAAGGTCTGGAATAGGTGATGTGGTACAGACAATAATGTCTGGAATAGATTATCTGGTACAGACAATAACATCAGTCCCATGAAGGATTACTGGCAAAAGTTAATCCCATGTAGGATGGATAGGTCAGTGCTGTCGGATTACTGGTACATAGTTCAGTCCCATGTGAGATTACTGCTGGATAGGCCAGTCCTGTGTAGGATTACCACTGGGTGGACCAGTCCCATGTTATTACTGATGGATAGTCACCTGTGGGATTACTGCTGGATAGTCCAGTCCCAAGTGGGATTACTGCTGGATAGTCCAGTCCCAAGTGGGATTACTGCTGGATAGGCCAGTCCTGTCTGGGATTACTGCTGGATAGATGAGTCTCGTATGGGATTAATGCTGGATAGGACAGTCCCATGTGGGATTACTGCTGCATAGGCAGTCCCATGTGGGATTACTGCTGCATACGGCAATCCTGTGTGGGATTATGGCTGAGGAGGCCAGTCCCGTGTGGGATTACTGCTGCATAGGCAGTCCCATGTGGGATTACTGCTGCATACGGCAATCCTGTGTGGGATTATGGCTGAGGAGGCCAGTCCCGTGTGGGATTACTGCTGGATAGGCTAAACCTGTGTGGGATTACTGCTGCAAATTGCAATCCAGTGTCATATTACATCTGGATAGGTCAGTCCCATGAGAGATTACTGCTGCATAAGCCAGTCCTGTGTGAAATTACTGCTGGATAGGCCAGTCCCATGTTGGATTACTTCAGGATAGGCCAGTCCAGTCTGGGATTACTGGTGGATATGTCAGTCCCGTGTGGCATTACTGCTGGATACGCCAGTGCCATTGGGATTACTGCTGGATAGGTCAGTCCTGTGTGAGATTACTGCTGAATAGGCCAGTCCCAAATTGGATTACTGCTGGATAGACCAGTTCGGTCTGGGATTACTGCTGGATAGTTGATTTCTGTTTGGGATTACAGCTGGATAGGTCAGTCCCGTATGGCAATACTGCTGGATAGGCTAATGCCATTTGGGATTACTGGTGGATAGTCAGTCCCGTGTGGGATTACTGCGGGAGAGCTGAGACCTAGGAAAACATGAAACATGTCCACCAAGTTTTATAATCATCCCACGAAAGGTTTAACAAACTTTCCATGTACAGATCTACCTGTAAATTTTTGCCCAACAAAAACCTTATCAATGGAAAGATACAAAGTCTAAACTGCAATAATAAAAAAAAAAAAATTCATATTTAATGTCATATTTCTTAAATAGCACATGCACATCTTTGAATCACATTGAACTTGGGTAGCAAGTGTCAAACTCATCCAATGAAAGCGGACAGCTTCAGAAAACTTTCCATGTATATACATGTGCATTATTATTGGCAGATTAAGACAAAACCCTCAAAATTTGAACAAAAATTAATATTTCATCTCCTAAATATCACAGGTACATCTTTTAATCATAAGAAACATGTGTACCAAGTTTCATAATCATTCAATGACAGCTGACAACTGCAGCAAACTGTGGTGTGCAGATGTACATGTGCACTTCAGCTAAACGCAAAACTCAATCAGTTGCCATAATTTGGAGAAAAATTAATATTTCATCTCAAAATCCTCCAATCATAAGAAACATTTGTACCAAGTTTCGTAATCATCCAATGAGAGCTGACAACTGCAGCAAACTTATCATGTACATGTATATGTATACATGTAGAGGCCTACATGTACAATTTACCTAAACAGAAAACTCTTCATTTGCCATAATTTGGAGAAAAATTAATATTTCTTGTCAAAAATAGCACAGGTACATCCTCTAATCATAAGAAACATGTGTACCAAGTTTCATAATCATCCAATGACAGCGGACAACTGGAGCAAAGTTACCATGTAGATGTATATGTATACATGTAGAGGCCTACATGTACAATTTACCTAAACAGAAAACTCTTCATTTGCCATAATTTTGAGAAAAATTAATATTTCTTCTCAAAAATAGCACAGGTACATCCTCTTATCATAAGAAACATGTGTACCAAGTTTCATAATCATCCAATGACAGCTGACAACTGGAGCAAACTTACCATGGACATGTATATGTACAATTTACCTAAACAGAAAACTCTTCATTTGCCATAATTTGGAGAAAAATTAATATTTCTTGTCAAAAATAGCACAGGTACATCCTCTAATCATAAGAAACATGTGTACCAAGTTTCATAATCATCCAATGACAGCTGACAACTGGAGCAAAGTTACCATGTAGATGTATATGTATACATGTAGAGGCCTACATGTACAATTTACCTAAACAGAAAACTCTTCATTTGCCATAATTTTGAGAAAAATTAATATTTCTTCTCAAAAATAGCACAGGTACATCCTCTTATCATAAGGCCAAACAAAATAATATGTGTGTTTACGGTTACCCGACCCTACCAAGCAAAAATGCGCCGATCCTCCGTCTTTTTCCGACTTGGGCAAAAAAATGACCGAAATCTGGCGACCCAGTCCGTTTCCGTGGCGGAGTTCTTATTTTTCAGGTTCAACTTTTTAAACACCCAGAGAACGCCAAGAGACCTCCGCTGTGATTGGCTGGTCGATCACAAGCTCTTGTCCCTCCGCCAATCAGCTATCTACTCTCATCCGATGTCGCCTGGGGCAGCAAACATGGCGGCAAATCCATGCGGCGAAGGTTTGTTGATTTGTCGATACTCTTCCCGTTTAATCAATGATAGCGTGAACATTTTACGGAATATTCGTTTGGGCTTGTGGTGAAATCAGCTGGTGGTTGTTCCAATTAAACACGCATTTAACTGGCCAAACCAATGCGGTGTGTCATGATCGTGACGAGCTGCTTTTATCTGACTGTTGATAAGAAATTTATAGATATGTTGCGCCAGCGTAGACGTCTGAATTATTTTTGAAGAGTTTTCACCGGGTTTTTAACATGACTGGAGTCGCCCAACACATATCTGGTCACAGTTTCAAACGTAAAGATCGAACGTGAAATTTATTTCGAATAAATATGTCATTTCAGAAAATATTTCTGGAACTGCATTGTACGAATATTCGTTCGACTTTTTTGTGATAAATCAGATTGTGTATGTTCCCATCTCACAGAGACATCTAGTCCGTCTGTCTCACTGATCCTTCAGACGAATTTTTATATGTGATTCACACGTGACTTTCACAACATAGTGTGACTTTTGCCGACGGATTTGTCCAGCATTGCAACAACGTTTTGTCTGGAGCAAAAAATACCAGACTTAAATACTTTTGAGTTAATGATCATGTTGTCATGTTTCCGGAGTATACGTGTTATTTGGTGCACATACTGTTCAATATCACCACCTTTTTTTAATAATAATATTGTACTTTTATATTGTTTCAGGTGCCACTGTCCTGTGTCTGGCAAGCATAGCATGGTGAAGCAGCATGTCATCAAACCTGTTAAGAGAAATGTTTGAGGATAGCCATGGCACATCTGGCTTGGACACGAATTATGAAATAACTTGCACTTTGTCGGTCGAACTGTCCAGGAGGAATCTGATTTCATTCATGTTTCGTTCCTGCACTACATGTAAATTATTTTGGCATTAAAAGTGTCAATCTTTGTGTACAATTCATTCAATTCATCGACAGTATGCTCTTTGTTTTAACAAAGCATACATCTATTATGAATGCAAGGGAGGAGATCTGATGAGGATAGAAGTGGGGAGAAAACATTCAGATTACTTTAGGTTTGTAATACTTGGTACAAAATTATATAATGCTTGCTGATTTTTACACACACACACCACAATAGTTGTAGAAATCATCAAAGTTTATACCATAATTGTTAATTGGGATTTGAAAATCATTTGTGGCATATTGCAGACTCAATGGGTAATGTGAATTTGATCTGACATTCAGTAGCCACTAGGCCGTCCTCCATAAAGAATTTGCACATCGATGATCGAAGACTAGGGTAGAGGCCATGGTGCTTCATGTACATGACCGGTGAATATCCCAATACATATATCAGGGGTCGAAATGTTTGAAAATCTCCACCTGTCACATGTGACAGGTAGAATTATTTTCTACCTGTCACATTAAATTACAACCTGAACAAAACCATGTGATTCATTTTTCCATGGTTAAAACTGTAATGATGATGAACTATCTCAGAGGCTGTCAATCAAGTGATTGCAAAAATATTTTTTTGTCACCCACTGTAAAATATAATGTACATAAATGTACCTTTCATTGATAAGCTTACGTTTTGTGTTAAACATTATTTTGTGTTTTGTGTAAAACACCAGCCTGAACAATGGAACTTTGACATACATTCACTAATGAAAATTGGGCCCTCAATAATGAATTAGGAATGGGATGGGAACCTGCAAAAAAATCCTGGATACAGACCTGCGTAAGCAACAAATCTATCTATACTTCCGGATGAAAATGCACAAATCGTGTTCAGATGAATGTGCAAAATTTCACTTCTCAGAGAAAAATTGTCTCCGATATGTAGCTGAAAATCCCGTTCCCTCTCAGTCAATCATTATGTGAGACAGACCGTCATAGTTCAATCAGCTGATCAGCCAGTGCCGATGTCAGTGGCACAGTCACGGCTGGTCGGCAAGCTGCCCGATTTATTCGTTTCCTCCACATTATTCCGTTTGAGGAAATGATCCATTTCAAAAGTTAAAGAAGTGAATGTTTTTTTCAGAGATATGATTGCTGGTCTCTTCCAGTGCTTCCCGCCACGGACATGATGACGTAGACAAGCTAGCAATATCGGGAACCCTCAATTTTCCCAAGATATATAAGCAATAAACGGGCAATTCGAGGGGACTCGACAGTCATAGAGATCACATGCTTGGACAACTTACCTCCCTTGATGTTCTTCACACAGATATCGTAATAAAGTGGAGAACGAATGTCGGCGAAACATTACGTTTATTTTTTAGTTGAATTTCGGTGTTTTCTTGATTTCTTGAACATCGTAATGATTCAGGGAACTGATAAAACAGTTAGTAGAAGTTTTTTCTACCTGTCACTTGCGACAGGTAGTTTTTTGTTCTGCCTGTCACAAGGAAATATTACCTGTCGACGACAGGTGGACAGGCGGACTTTTCGACCCCTGTATATGCATTATACATTAGAATAATAATCAGACCCGAGGCGTGTAATGCCAAGGATAGAATAGAACTAGAAGTACCAACACCAAACACAGGTGGACAGGAATGAACCATGTATTCAAAACATATTTATTCTTGAAAGTACAACACAAATGGGAAAGAAAATATACTGTGGAGAGAAAAACTGTTTTGTGCAGTTACATATACCAGCACACATACAAAACAGTTAACAGCATAACTTAAGTGTTAAGAAATGTGATACAATCGCAATTTTGACTGACCTACATATACGGGAAAAAAAATTGAGCAAATTTTTTGCGATGTTCCTACCTACCCTAAGAAAATACGTCATAAAATTTTGGAGTAAATAAAATAAAAAAGCCTACCTACCTACCCTATTTTCAAAATGCATGTAACAGTAAACACAGATATTATTTTGTTTGGCCTAAGAAACATGTGTACCAAGTTTCATAATCATCCAATGACAGCTGACAACTGCAAGAAACTTTCCAAGTACAGATGTACATGTGCACTTCAGCTAAACGCAAAACTCATTCATAGGGATTTTAACATTAGAGTACCCCAGGGGTAGTACCCCCAGGTGGCATACCCATCCCCCATATTTTTTATATTTTTTTTATATTTTTTCTAATTTTTCTAGATTTTTTTTTAACTTGCTAAACCAAAAACCCATTCATTTCCAGGCAGGGGACACCGACACCGACACCGACGACGACATCCTCTTTCCCCCTCTCACAATATCTCCCCTTTACTTCGTAAGGCGAGATAAAAAGTTATTTTTAATGCACCAATATTTGGAAAAAATCAACTGTTGCCAAGAATCAAATATTTTTATATATTATTTGAATTTGTGTCAATATGTAACACTTTTAAGTTGACCATGTGTACCAAACACCATCTGAACACTCTAGCACTTTCTTGTTGACAGCTGTTTCTTGTCAATTTTTCAAATCGACAAATTTACAAAAAATCAAATAAAGACTCAACAAATTTTTCTGTATAGAACACTGCAACTCTTCTTCTATCCTGCCCAATTTATTCAACGATCCGCTTAAATTTGCATTTATTGGACACTTTGTGGTTTGGAGGGGAGGGGGGGAAGGGTATGATTTGTGATCCGTTTCATATGAAAAGCCAATTTAGCTTGAACAACAATTCCACAACACTGATGTCAGATGTATTATACACCAAATCATTCAATCACCAAGTTCTAACAAGACTTACAAGATTGCGATTTCATATCCTTGGGCCTGGCTCCACCCCCATTGTCATGATCACCTGCCCCTTTCGTATCAGTTACCATGGATAGAGGCATGGTGAGGGGGGAAACGTTCTCTCTGTCCATGATCACCAGTCTTATATACACAATACTGCTCATTCACATATCTGAAGAAAAACAGAACATTTCATCAGCTAAGGTCTTCAAAATGAGAATGTACATGTATAATGGTTGCCTCAGCAGATGATCACACCATTGATTTCACATGCATTTTCCCTGTGCCGTCTTTACAACGACAACAGTGTTCAAAATATATGGTTGCCAAATCAAGGTTTTTTGCCAAAATGGCGAGTAAATTACTGGTAGGCCTACTCGAGTTATTCGTTTTTAAGGAGGGTGATCACACCACACTCCTAAAATCGATCTAGGCGAGTGGAATCAGCACTCATCAAAACAACTTCTCTACATACTAAAAGTCTTCAGGAGTGTGATTTACACACCTAGAATCAATTAGGGGAGTGATTTACAGCACTCCTGCTGTTTTCAAAAACGAAAGACTGCTACTCAATATGTTTAATCGCCGATGTGATCTAAGGCCAGCTAACTAGTTTCATTTGCGAGTGATCGTCGACCAAACTTTCGCTAGTGGGCACTTTCATAGCATGACCTCGCCAAAGCTAAAGGTTTTCCATCATCAGTAGAATTACATCAAATTTATCCACCAAAACTGTGTCCGCTTCATCCAAAATGGGAACGTGTCCAAGTTTTTTGGCAGAGTCGATCGGCAACTGCTAAAATGTTATCGCAGATTGCAGCTCTAATTTTTTTTTGCAGCATCTTCAAAGATCCTGCATGTTTTAGATCACATTCAAATAAAATTTGGAGAAAGATAGCATTAAAATGTTACAACCACTGAATCAGACGATTCATTAATAGCTTCTGCTACATATGAGTGAAAACTATTTTACAAGTTGTCTCACTTGGAAGGTAAATTATGCACTTCAAGTTCTGAATTTGATCAGAATCAAGCTGCAAAATTTTGCTCAAAAATAAATTCTCATTGACTCCAATCGTTAGAAAAACCCGCATATGACATCTTCCGAAACTCATCCAAAATGTAACCACATGACCTACACTTGCACAAGTCCTGAATTGGTTACAGACTGAGGCTATGACATGGGAGTAGCCCAAAAACATCGACTAAGGAGTGTATTTTTTTGGTTGTTGTTGCTGAATCAGACTCCTTAGCCCGAATGACTAATAGAGCCCGAAATAGAAATAACTAAATAAGACGTCAGTCGCTCGAGATCTTTAACTGCACACGGCGTGGGGAATTGGGACAGAGGCACAAAAAGCATTTTATCGAATAAATAATATGATTTGGCATCTCCAGCACTATGACAACCACCTAATGACTCCTTTAATTGGATGAAATCTGCCTTCAAACACGGATTTTGTCCAAAAAAAACCATTGTGTTCTTTCTCCACAGTTGACAGGGACATGCACAAAATGTGGTCGACCTTTTGGCTCACGTCATCAAGAAATCGATCCATGCTGGTTATAAACCAATAGAGACGTGTGTTTATTCACGTGATCAGAAAGGTCAGAGATAAAAATAGCGTAGGTCATATTTTTACAACATGTCAGAAATGTGCCAAAATGGGAAAATCAGTCAATGTTTTTCCCACACGTTTGATCACATTTTGTCAGCATCAAAGCAGTCATGAAAGATGGTACATGGTCAAAGAAGCTCAGGTCGGTCAAATTGTATCAAATTGGCATATTATTTCTCTCCCGTTTCGTTATTTTCGTCAGCGAAAGATTGCGAAAAGGCACTTTTCGGAAGGCCAGCTTTTATCGCGAAAATTTAACCTACGTGCGCTCTGAGCTGTGATAGGAATGCGATTGCCACGCCCCCTTACCTATATTCACCTATCACAGCCAGAGTTTCTGAGTTAGACATGGGAGATAACTCTTTTGCACAATTCACGCTTTATTCCTACATGAATAAAATATATTTGCTTGTACCGACAACAGCGCTACTAGTGAGAGGCAATTTTGCTTAATTTACATGGTACATGAGGTGTTGTGAATCAAATCAGTTATACATAATGCCTCTGGTAGCCCTTGTTGGCGTGACCAGGGGATGCTCACGCCATTGGGTGGGAGAAACCAAGCTATAGCGCGCGAGCAACAACAACATTCCATTTCATGTAATTCGACAGAAATAGATATTTAAAACGTACCTTATACCATCAACTTCAATACTGTACACACACAAACTCCTCACGAAGGCACAGAGGGTAGGAAAAAATAAGTGACTCGGGGTTGTTGTTGTTCCTCGGGACAAACATAACGTCTTCCCTGCTCAACTCTGTGAGCACGTGTTGTTTTGCGGAAGCCCGAGATTCTCGCCGAGGATTACCCAAAATGCAAACCGCGCACGTGTTCGGAAAGAAATTCGTCCACTGGTAAACAACATGTCAGCTGTTAGGAGGGCCATCAATTCTGTTGCTTTTTGGCACACATATACTTCAAAATATTCCTTTGTTCCGTTTTGAGTGAATAATTCAAATTCAAGTCGGACACAACAGAATTGATGGCCCTCTTAACAGCCGACATGTTGTTTGCCAGTGGACGAATTTCTTTCCGAACACGTGAGCGGTTTGCATTTTGGGTAATCCTCGTGCGCGCAAAGGAAAGGAAAGAAAGATGGCGCGAAGCGGGAAGGACGTTTTGAGATATGTGCCGAGAAACAACAACAATCCCGAGTCACTTGGTTTTTTTTCTACCCTCTGTGCTTTCGTAAGCAGATTGTGTGTGTCAGGGATTCATACAAGTCAAAAATTTTACCACCGAAAACTCAATATTACTCAAAATTGAGTTTTCATAATGGTGAAATTGAGTTTTCAAATTTTTTTATCGCCGATTCAAAGATTGCAATTGAGTTTTCAAAATTTTTTACCACCGATTTACCTATTGGTATTCAGTTCTCAAATATTTCAACCACCACCATGCACAGGATTTTTTTGGTGTGTTTTAATTTGGTCAATATATTATACTATGAGCAGGGGTTATTTTTGACAAAACATTTTCATCTACCCAATATCCAAATTAAATAAAACTCATTTTATTCAGCGCATCTTCAGCTAAAGTTTTCATCGGATGATGTATAAAAACCGAGAGATTTACATGTACCGTACCACAAGATCAGTCTGAATAACAATGGACATAGGGATCTATATCACGAATGAAATCGGAGAGAAAAATCAAGCAGTAATTATTCAAAAAAGCGAACGATCGAACCAGGAAACATGTCCTCTTATCTGCAGCTAACTGCACCAAACACAGCCTCTGTAGATTATTAAACTTTAATTCAGTAACAAAGTGTTCACATGAGACAGATCTGCCAAGTTCTAAAGTCTAAATTTTCTGAAAACTACCGAATATTTTGGATGGTCACAGTTGCTCAATGTTAAATTTTTTAAGCAAATTTCTTGAGTGCTATTTATCTCCCGAGTTCTCTAAAATCCAGTTTTGGAGGTCACCTCGTATTTAAAGTATGATTTTTCATTACTCTTCCAACTATTAAAATTTATTGTTTATAATCAACGAGGAGTCAACTTTATGGAGCAGACAAAGATAAAATATGCAGCCTGGTCTCATCGCAGCGTCAGTCTCACTAGCATCTCACGAGTGAAGTTCTAGACCAGTCAATGTACTTTAGAAAAATACAACCCGATCATGATTGCAGGTCTTAGCTTTAGCAAGTCATGTGAAATTCAGACGTTTAGTCTTGATGTATTTTCAATCTCTGACATCGCTGGACAACTCACTTTTTACTTCGTGTTTGACGGATACTGAATGGACTGAACGTCGGCATTACGGTCCAAATTTAGCCGGGAAATATGGTCGACTGACTGCAGGCACGTGGTTCTACAAAGCGCAAGACTGTCGGATGTCAACCCTATTGCGGTAATGGAAACTTCCACTGACCCGGTGTTGTAAGCCCACAAGCCTTCCCGATGAATCGAATTGGAAGAGTTCACTTTCAAAATAGAGAAGTAGGGCACAAAAGTTTTCGTCTAACAACAATGCGAGGGCAGATTTTTCTTTCGTTTCGTAGACTATATTTCATTTCTGAAACTTGCAACTCTGGCGGACAAATTGACGACCTACGCGATTTAAAGATGACAACAACAACTACACAGGGTCTGTTTGAAGGTGAAGAAAAAAATAACTTTTACGGCGACAGATGACCGATAAAAACTTTTGGGCGGGAGTCCCTGTTGTCAAACTTTAGCGACAGTCTGGGAACCCTCGGCAGTACGAATGCAGGCTGCCACACAATAAACGTTTGAGGGTTCCGGAAATAATGTATGCAAGCAATTGTGTCTGCCGCTACGCGGCGCTGTGATCAGCATACTCGAAAGCGTTAACAACAACACAACGACACGTGGTGGCCCGCTCCCGGCGCCTGTTAGTGTCGTTTTCACGGTAAGATCGTCATTCGATTGAGTTTATTTCGTAATTTAGGGCTGTCAAATTAACTTTGACCATGTCTGGCGAATTGAGTTTTCCACGAAAAATTGAGTATTTGTCCAATAAAACGGAAGCAATTGACTTTCTTGCCATACGAATTGAGTTTTCTAATTTTTTTTACCACCGGTATTCGGTGGTAAAAAGCGACTTGTATGAATCCCTGTGTGTATATGGATAAGTTGATGAAATAAGGTACGTATTTACTCATATATTTGGGTCGAATTTCATGAGTTGAATTTTGCTGTTTGTCGTGCGCTATAGCTTGGTTTCTCCCACCCAATGGCGTGAGCATCCCCTGGTCACGCCAACAAGGGCTATGCCTCTGGTATAAATTGGTAGAAACCAAACACTATGGGAGAATGTCAGTCAAGAAAAACGGTAGTTCCCATTTACATGATTATAGCAGTTGATGGCGATGCATGAAATAAAACAGTTGATCCGTGAAATAAAACAAATTGTCTTGCATGAAGTATATATGTTTCAGAATTCTTTGATCTCGTCATAATTTGGTATAGCTTCTTTAGTTACAGCGACAAATCTGATATGACATACTCCTGCAAAACCAAGCTGGTCATTGTATCAAGCGTTGAAAATTTAGTTAGTGGTATGGTTTGTTTTTTTTTTTCATTTTTCGTTCATAAGTTGTATCAGTTTTGAACGTCATTATTGTATCTGTGATTGTTTTTGTATAATCGGATTGCCTAAATTTAACATGTGCATCAATGACGTCACGTGAACAAGTGAAGTTTCAGCTCGCCAGTATTTTTTCATTTCACACATCACCATCACAGAGACCCCACATTTCGACACTGTTTTTCTGTCACTGCATTTTCTCCATCCGCAGGTTATCTTCAGAATTCGGTTATCAACATACTCATGGTTCATCAATTACCTAAAATAACCACCTTTCAGTATTCGATATTCGCAGGAAAGAGACTAAACTACTAAATTTTCTCACCGATATTTTCGACATTTGTTCGCGCCCTTTGAACCAGCATACACTCTAAATTACCCCCTTTCACAGAAGAGGATTCGAGGGGAAATAACTCTCAAGAAACGCAGAGCGATCGGCGACAAACACAGGCGCTTGTTGCGAGTGATGATCAGTGATAACGTTCTAGTTTCCTGTACCGTACGGCTGTCGGATTAGTTAGTTAGTCGGATCAGCATCGGACACGCATCTCGTGCGCACGTGTTGTGCTCGTGATGACACGACAATAAGATGTCAGGACAAAGGGGGATCATTTCTAATTGTTATTCAAAATATAGAATTCTAGGTACCGAAGGAACTCTAAAAAATTTAACTGAACATTTTTGTTTCCATCAAAATTCGAAATTCGAAAGTGTTGTGTCGGGGGAGCGAAATTCCACTTACCCTCTTGTCTTCCCGATCTGTCAAGTAAATATGTATAGAAATTCAACAATGGTCGTATCAATATCAAACTATAACGAATTCTCATGCGCAAAACTTAAATATACATTGTACTTCAGCTTAAAATTCTTGTTCATGAGGGGTGTCTGATAACTGATAATGTCCACGGCGGAACGCTGAAGTTTCATAAAGTCCGCCTTGTCCCTTACGCGACGAGAACCAAGGTCGAAGGAGAGCTAAAAAAACTGATTCTTAAGAATCGCGTACATTGAGTGGGGAAATACTCCTATTGTGATAACCCAGAAGATGTCCGTAGAGAATTTAAGGGTACTGAACCCTCCTGCACACACTTTTACACACCCTCTAGAACTTGTCTTTATGCAGTTAAAGGTATGCCTCATAGATGTGGTAATGTATATATCTCTGGAGAGCACATTTCTTAAGGATTCCAAATATATATAAATTTGTTCACTGTAAACCTGTAGGTTGTGAAGATATTCGGATTTAAAAAAGAAATAATTTAAAAATTAATTTTTATTTTTTTAAATGCTGTTTTCAAAAAAGTACCCAACTTAGGGTAATTTACTTCGTCATTTCCTGTAGAAGACAACTCCAACAGGAAATCAGTGTCTCAGCTTTATCAATTTTGGTAGTTCTCATTGACATTTAATGGAATATTTCTTTACAAACTCGAACAACTGACAGTTTTGAACTTTGAAGTTGAATTACATGTCAACAGATTAAGAATTAGACCAAAATTGACAAAACTGAGACACAGATTTCCTGTTGAAATAGTTTCCTACAGGAAATGATTTGAGTTAGGTGTGTAAAACTTTCTGCAGGAGGGCTCAGTAAAGGTTACAGTTAAGCCTCTGTTGAAAGGCAGAACCGACTGTCGATTGAAAAGATATTCGCGAATCTTTCGGGTGGCCAGAAGTTCACTGAAATGGGTTTGCATGTTTTCATAAGCGTGCTAAATCGCTATTTTACATACCAGCCATTCCACGGTGACTCGCGTGACATATTCACTCAGTTATTTTGTTCAGAAATATTTAATACTCACTTGTTTGGGTTAGTGTGTGAATTCTATATCAACCTTAACCAAGTGACTTACAACACAGGGAACACAGGTAATAATGCTGATCAAGAAAGTACTGAAATAATGAAGCAAAGTGCGTGACTCGCGTGACAGGCACGAAGACACTCGTCTCACCCGTTCATACAAACGCTAAGATTTGTGGCCCATTTTATGACTAAGTCATTCATGGAGTACAGGTAACACTGGAGCGGTATATCCAGAACATCAAATGAGGGGCCCAAGAAAGTTGAAGTGTATCGCTGTATTTTGGTGCACATGGAATGATGTGACTAGCGTGAAACAAAACTTGTGACTCGCGTGACATTAACTCTGATCTGAAAAGGAAACGCGCAAGCTGCTTTCAATAATGAAACAAATGTTATGATATTCAAAGTAAATTGGCATATTTGTGTTCACATGTAATGTTTTAATATTCCTATGGCTTCATCAGACTCAATTTGTCTGTTACCTGGTCACATCGTCATACATGTTCAAATACATGAGCAAACTAGTACAGAACATGGTTCCTTGAGTCCAGCTGAGGTTCACTTTTCATGACTATCAAAGTTGGGTCACTGCTTCAGCAACATGAGGTGAAGGAAAGTAATTAGATGAATCAGAGTAAGGTTTGTCCAAAACAGAACACAAAACTAGGCAATACATAATCGCAATAAGGATTTCTCTTAACAAAACTAGGCCATTATATTTCAATTGTTTCAGTTAGTGTGTGAATTCTATATCAACCTTAACCAAGAGACTTACAACACACGGAACAAAGGTAATAATGCTGATCAAGAAAGTACTGAAATAATGAAGCAAAGTGCGTGACTCGCGTGACAGGCACGAAGACACTCGTCTCACCCGTTCATACAAATGCTAAGATTTGTGGCCCATTTTATGACTAAGTCATTCATGGAGTACAGGTAACACTGGAGCGGTATATCCAGAACATCAAATGAGGGGCCCAAGAAAGTTGAAGTGTATCGCTGTATTTTGGTGCACATGGAATGATGTGACTAGCGTGAAACAAAACTTGTGACTCGCGTGACATTAACTCTGATCTGAAAAGGAAACGCGCAAGCTGCTTTCAATAATGAAACAAATGTTATGATATTCAAAGTAAATTGGCATATTTGTGTTCACATGTAATGTTTTAATATTCCTATGGCTTCGTCAGACTCAATTTGCCTGTTACTTGGTCACATCGTCATACATGTTCAAATACATGAGCAAACTAGTACAGAACATGGTTCCTTGAGTCCAGCTGAGGTTCACTTTTCATGACTATCAAAGTTGGGTCACTGCTTCAGCAACATGAGGTGAAGGAATGTAATTAGATGAACCAGAGTAAGGTTTGTCCAAAACAGAACACAAAACTAGGCAATACATAATCGCAATAAGGATTTCTCTTAACAAAACTAGGCCATTATATTTCAATTGTTTCAGTTAGTGTGTGAATTCTATATCAACCTTAACCAAGAGACTTACAACACACGGAACAAAGGTAATAATGCTGATCAAGAAAGTACTGAAATAATGAAGCAAAGTGCGTGACTCGCGTGACAGGCACGAAGACACTCGTCTCACCCGTTCATACAAATGCTAAGATTTGTGGCCCATTTTATGACTAAGTCATTCATGGAGTACAGGTAACACTGGAGCGGTATATCCAGAACATCAAATGAGGGGCCCAAGAAAGTTGAAGTGTATCGCTGTATTTTGGTGCACATGGAATGATGTGACTAGCGTGAAACAAAACTTGTGACTCGCGTGACATTAACTCTGATCTGAAAAGGAAACGCGCAAGCTGCTTTCAATAATGAAACAAATGTTATGATATTCAAAGTAAATTGGCATATTTGTGTTCACATGTAATGTTTTAATATTCCTATGGCTTCGTCAGACTCAATTTGCCTGTTACTTGGTCACATCGTCATACATGTTCAAATACATGAGCAAACTAGTACAGAACATGGTTCCTTGAGTCCAGCTGAGGTTCACTTTCATGACTAACAAAGTTGGGTCACTGCTTCAGCAACATGAGGTGAAGGAATGTAATTAGATGAACCAGAGTAAGGTTTGTCCAAAACAGAACACAAAACTAGGCAATACATAATCGCAATAAGGATTTCTCTTAACAAAACTAGGCCATTATATTTCAATTGTTTCAGTTAGTGTGTGAATTCTATATCAACCTTAACCAAGAGACTTACAACACAGGGAACAAAGGTAATAATGCTGATCAAGAAAGTACTGAAATAATGAAGCAAAGTGCGTGACTCGCGTGACAGGCACGAAGACACTCGTCTCACCCGTTCATACAAACGCTAAGACTTGTGGCCCATTTTATGACTAAGTCAATTCATGGAGTACAGGTAACACTGGAGGGGTATATCCAAAACATCAACTGAGGTGCTCAAGAAATTTGAAGTGTATCTCTTTATTTTGGTGCACATGGAATGATGTCACTCGTGTGACACAAAACTTGTGACTCGCGTGACATTAACTCTGACCTGGAAAGGAAACAGCAAACTGCTTTCAACAATGAAACAAATGTAGGGAAAACCTCCCACATGACTTCTAATCCTTATAACTTAATTGAAGTCCACTCAGTCCCATCAAACAGAGTCTCAGAGAAACCATCACTTGAAATAAACAGTGTCTGTGCCAGGCGCACTCAATGCTGCATCTCTTGCTTTTTGGAGAGCTGTCATCGGCGAACGAAAGCTGCGCTCTGTTATTCGCTAAGTTTGGTTGAGGCATCTCACATAAGATGTCATCAACTGGTTGCCTCTAACACTCAGTATGAAGAAGCAATGTATGTGACTCGTGTGACAAAGATGACGTGACTCGCGTGACACAAAGTTGAAGTTCATACTGCATTAATTCAAACTAGCAAAGGAAATGTTCTTTCCTGGAATCTAAGACATATACTGTAGTAGACTTCTTTGGTATATGGTTAAAAGTTCCAACTTCTGTTTACTAGTGGGTAAGAAATAAAATACTTACATTTGTGACTCGCGTGACACCAAATAATAAGGAGAATTACAAACATCAGAAACTGAAATCACAATATATATATCTGGTCTGTTCTGTGGCTGCAGCAACATTGCTTCTACTGACCTACATCACACAACAGGAGTCGGCTGTCTGATCTAGAAAGCATTGGAAATTTCCATTGTTTTGCAGTAGATATGCACTGATGCCCGGAGTCTGTACTCAGTGACACCTACTTCCCCTGGGGACCAAAACAAGAGTACTTGATGCCCAACACCCAACTGCTTTATATATTTTTAAACTTAGAATATTGGTGACTCTAAAAATATAGAATGACAGCCTGGATGATACATTTGAAAAAATGAGCTTGATGTGCACTTAGTGTGGAATGGCTGATACGGTTTAGTTTGTGAAAGTTTATATTTTAGGTAAACAGGGCGAAGCCCGCGCCCTAAAATTTATCAACATTCCCACACTAACCGTGCGTAAAATACCGATTTAGCACGCTTATGAAAACATTATTACTTAAATTAAGGCGATGAGGACTCACAGAAATTCCTGACGGTGAACACTAGCTCACATAGGCATGTATCTTAATCGGCGCTTATCATCTGGCGTGGCGTCTGCATCACCACCAAGGCAACGGGCCATGGACCAGGTATTACAAGGAATACCTGGTACTCAGTGCTACCTGGATGGCATAATCATCACAAGGTACTCATTTGGCTAACCTGAAGGCTGTGCTCATTCGTCTATTGGAGTATGGAATGAAATTAAACGGGTGAATTCGTCATTTTTCCGAAGATCAGATTGAATACTGTGGACACATCATTGACGTACAGGTCCTACATCAGATACGAGAGAACATTGATGCGTTACACTAGAAGCACCAAGACCGAATAACGTCATGCAACTTCAGTCGCTACTAGGGTTTTTCAATTATTATCGGCAATTTCTACTCGATCTGTTGTACCACTCCACATCAACTGAACCGACAGCTGCGCACTGGAGTAAAATGAATGTGAGATCCAGCGAAAGAACGTGCGTTCGACGAAGCGAAGTATCTGATAGCTTCAGATACATATCCTGTACAATACGACCAGCGAAAATCTCTCTGGTTGGCAGCAGACGCGTCACCTTATGGTTTGGACGCAGTGTTGTCCCTCGTTATGGAAAATGACGCTGAGCAGAGCTTCGCCTTGCGGGCGCCTAACCCTGCAGAACAGAACTATTGTCAGCTGAAAATTTTTTTTTAAAAAAACAACAACAAAAAACAAAACAAACAATCCTTCAGTCTTGCGTGGGGTGCCACTCACAATTATCTTTAACCCAACTAAAGGCATTCCTACGACGTCAGCTGTGCGTATTTGGAGATGGTCTGTGTTCCTGGGTGGATTTCGGTACAAGAACAAGAAAGAACATATGAAGCAGACTGTATGTCTCGCCTGCCTCTGAAAGTCGTTAGCGGTAAGGAATCGGAGAGTGACGTGGTCACTACATCCCACTCGAACTCATGTAGAGACTGCAGCCAAATCGTGTCTGGGTTGTCAGAAGCAAGTCAGAAGCCTCAGTCAGCACCTTTCCCAAATAAGCCACACCTACATCATATCGGTCGGAATTTCCAATGCAACGAAATGACTTGAAATAGAAATCGTGAAGAGTACCTCTTCCAGAAAATTGTTTGCGCCTATGGAACTGCAAGAGCAGGTAGTTCCAGACAGCGGACCTCTGGCGCTACGATTCAAAACCAGGAACATGGGGCCGTTTGAGTATCATGCGTTTTTCATTTCCATGGTGTTAAAATGAACAGTCACAGTCAAAGCGTGACTGAAATACATTTCCGTGGAGTTCAAATGAAGAGTCACAATGAAAGCGTAACCGAGATACATTTCGATGGTATTCAAATGAACAGTCACAATCAAAGTGTGACTGAGATACATACTCTGGAAAACGACTCGGAAAATCATTTGGATAAAGAATAATGGTTACTGATTAGGATTCTATGTAAAGAACGTCAGCATGCCTTGCTGGAATCATTGAGAACTGTTGACCGATTTTCTCTTGTGGGAAACCATCTTGTGTTTTTGTTTTTCTTTCATACAGGTTTGGAATTTGTTCTAACAGTCACGTATAAAATAGTGAAGATACTCAACATCGACAAATTATGCGGTCTACACCATGTAAATGTAGGTCCTACATCGTTCATCTAACTGGTACATTTGCTCTTCCGGTCGCCTTTCTCGTTCTTCTATGTTGAATGCGTGTGTTATTACTCTAACGAAATTCATCCTCTTGAGATATCCAAATTGGATATTTTGTTATTTACGACATATAGTGCCGATTTTACACAGCGAGAATAAGATACACCCACCATGTACACACGATATTCTCGTGTGATCGAATGCTATTCGAGCACTGTTGTCAAAGGAATGAATGTTCCAGGAATTTATGTCCCTATTCATCTGTTTCTCTTCAGGATAATATGTCTTAACTGAGTTGAAAATCAGGAATAAATGTCTTATCTTGGTTAAAAGATAGGACGCGGATATTCTTTTCATTTACGTCGTTCTAACGGAATTCATCAACCGTTCGGAATTCTATTCGGAGCGAAATGCAGTTCAAGTTCTCTTGAGAACTCGAATGCGTCCGAACGCTGTGGAACTATCATCTTTACAATGTTAAGGTTTCTTTTTTACCCAAAGACAAAACCTTGGCCATCTTACATATCGGACTGCGTTCCACCAACTTTCAATGTTTCCACAGTTCCCTGGCTTGCGGGATATTTGAAGTTTGATTAATATGTATATTTTCAATATATTATAACAACTAATGAATATAATTATGCTTTCTTCAAATCGATGTTTACTGTTAACTGTTACTTTATATTTATTAACTTTGAAAATGTACGTATTCATCTACCATAAAATTACAGGCAATTACTATGGTGTTTTCGAATTTCTTGTCATGCTCGCCATGATCGCGGTAAACAAGTGATCTGATAGGTCAATATACACAGGATGTTGCAATCCCTGATTGGCTGAAAAATACAGTAGCATTTTTCATGATCACGATCCATTCCAATGTGTACCAGGGGTATCTGAGATAGAGATGCCCCTGGTTTAGCGAGGATGTGTGCCGATAGGATCGCAGAGGTGTTCGGATGGGCCAGCATAATTCTTTTCGGAAAGGTCTCAGTTTGGAAATGTTTATATATAGATATACCTATTATAAATTATACCACTATGAATATATTTTCATTCGTCAACCTTCCTTTCTTCTCAGAAGTTACAGACGGGTGGGAATATTCTAATTTTCAATTTGGCCATCGCAAATTTAATAGTGACCATCATCATAGCACCTTTCGCCATAATCGGTATGGACTATTTTTAATTGATGATTACTATTAATGATAATTAATTACTATCAACTGTCATCAATGTTTATAATGTATAAGAATATATTTTAAAGAAACAACATTGAACTATTTATGTTTTTTCGTATGAAATTTTAAGATAACAGACGAACATAAATTTTACTCGGCCTTTGCCAAAATTCTTACAGTGTACCCTAGTAACTGTGCAACATTGTACATTAAGGAATCTGTGGGTCTTTAAATGTTATATCTTCCTAGGCTTCAATATGGAGAAATAGTTTAACTAGTTATAGGTGACAAATATACTTCTTGATACCATACCTGTGATGACATGTATGCTTAACTTAACCCTACCTGGTTTGGGCGAATTGAGGCATGCCCAGTCCTGGATATTTGAAAAAAAAATGACGAAAACAATACTACCCCACATGGCCGCCATTTTGAATTTACCCATGATCCTCTGCTCCGGGGAGCATTCCCCCCCCCTCCGGCCTGGTAGGGTTAAAATAATTTGAAAGCGGATTAGCACGCTGTATGGGAGAAAGGACAGGTCAAGTGGATATGTTAGCAGAAAATCAAAGGTCCATTTTCCGCTCCTGTTGCAGACAATTTATTTTCAAAAAACGAGAAGATGTATAGTCCCTTGACGTTCAAAATCAACGCTAAATGTATGGAGTTTCCAGGCTCAATTTTTCAAACTCTTTGATTTGGTTTCATTCTTCAAAGATTCAACTCATACATGAGATTAGATGGGAATTCCATTGATCACTCCACTAATGTTAACATACAAGTTATTGGATATCACTGTTGTCACTTGTTTACCAATAGTTTCAGAAATATTGTTACCATAGCCACCGATCACCATACACAGCCAGAAAATGGTGTTGTTCAACACCAAAAAAGGTGTTGAGCTCAACACCAATAAATGGTGTTCAATTTGCACCGACACCACATATCTCCAACACCCTTATTTGGTGTTGGCCAACAAATGGTGTTGAGCTAGTATTAACACTTGTCAGTGAACACATAAATATGGTGTCGAACCATTTTCAACACCATTGCAACACCATTATTTGGTGTTCACATTGGTCAACATCATTTCTCAACACTATTTTATGGTGTTGACCAGCCCTCAACACCAAAAAAGGGTGTTGGGTCAACACCATTTTTCTGGCTGTGTACAGCAATCAGTAACCAAACTCTTTATTTCAAGAACTTTAATAGTTAAAGTGTTATTTTTTAATGAATAAGAAACGCATAGATCTTTGTTTCCGCATATTCAGTAATTAAGATTTCATAACCTGCACAATTTTCAAAATAACGCCTTTGGTAACTGGTTGCTATGGTAACCGTATTTCTGAAAATATTTGAAATTTTTCCTAAACAAAATCGTATAGTTTGCATAATTGTCATTATTAGACGTTTAAAGGTGATTAGACTTCTAGTTCTGTGAATATGCCAGTAAGAATTTAGCTCATTATCCGGGGTTGACAAAATATCATTTGCAAAAATTCTCCTCACATCAGATGTATACTTCAGACTCCAATATCTCAGTAACCGTTTGGAATAGCTACATGCGGTAAACGGTATCTTACTCAGAATTGTGATCTTAGACCGTTTGGTTCTCCCTTCAAGGCATTTGTGATGGCAACCATTAATCTCCCTCTCTCAACATGATTAGTCTTTTTCTCCATCGCCCTGATTCTACACAATATTCTCATGAATGTCATACCCATGACGAAGTTGTGTGAGATGGCAATAAACTTTAATAATAAACAGCTTATGAAGCTTAGTCCAACATGCAGTCCGTACAAATTATTTATAATTATGATTTCTATTGAATGTATTGATTGTAGGCTATTTCTGCTAAATGAATTCAATAGTACCGGTATTATAATATATATCTTGTAGGGGCTGCATGTCCGACTAATAAAACTTTCTAACACCTAAAATATCTTGGAGAATTATCAAGATTCAAAATATGTTTACTCAAATTCCCCATAGACATTACAAAGACCTTTTGCAGCAATAAGGTAAAACAGAATTGTCCAGTCTTTAAACTGGAGAAAGTCCCATTATTAATATCACACAGAGGGCTGCATGATCTTGCCTCGAAAAACCATATCCAAGCCAATTATGCAAATATTCTTCCAAAGCTTATGGAATTAATGGGAGAGACTGAAAAACTGATATCACAGTACATGTGAATGCCTGTCACCTGTAGAAACTATCGATCTCGATTATTATGCATATTTTCCCCAGTTCCACAGAAGAGAGACTGCAGAAAATACACCTCGAGTCTACACAGCCAGAAAAAAAGGTCATGGCCTATCACCCTGTAATGGTGATCAGAGCTGGTTATCACCATAATAAGGTGATGAGTTAGAGCCATCACATTTAATGGTGACGGATATCACCTTTGGAGAGTGATGATTTTGCCTCTCACTCTTAAAAGGTGATGACCTAAATTTACAATCATCGCTCATCACTCTTCAGTGTTTATGGCCATCATTTTTATAGGTGATCATAAAAAGGGTGATGGCTCTAACTCATCACCTTTTCGGGGTGACAGTTATCACCTTTTTTCTGACTGTGTATATTGTTCATGACAACCATTTACATTCATTTACATCTCAAGGCCATGTTCCCTAAATAGACTGCACTCGGGTCTATTGCTTTGGTTCACCGTATTTACAGGACTATCATACGCCCGGTGCAATGCATATTTAACTAAATAATGTGTTTTGTAGAATTTAAACCCACATAGTTTCAAACTATTATCCATTAAAAGTTGAAAGCTACATAATTTGTGAGCTAAAGTCTATGGGAATTTATTACTGTCTCGTCATGGACGAAAACATGTTTGAAAATACATTCCCATATTGCTCAAGCATTTGGAGTTCACTGTTGTATCTCAGAGTTAGATACAGGGTCTCACAGCGTCCTTAAAAAGGACACAACTATAAAAACAAATGACCATTTTTCCACAAAATCAAATGACTTTATTTTAGAAAACTCATAGATTAAAGTGAATATCAGGGGCAAAAGGCACAGTAGTTTATGTAAAACGCTCAAAGAACACAAACTGACAATGTTTTGGCATGTTCAACACCATTTGAGTGATATTAGCCATTTTGCAAAATTTGTTTTTTCAAATAACGACAAAGCTATTTTCAAACAAGGACTTTGGCGAAAATCCTGCATCTAACCCTGTATCTTTGTTAAATTTTGTCATGTTTTGAGAGCCTGAATGAATGCCATGCACAAAGGGCAAGAGAACCGACAAATTTCTGTAGCAGTCAAAATTAGCAGGGCAAAATTGAGAAAGAAAAAAATCTGTATTCTTTCTGTTGGATATTGTTCCTCTAATATTTATTTATTCGATTTTCAATTTGACAGCGAGAAAAATATAATAGCAACTGAGAATCATTGACAGTTCAATTTGAGCATAGCTTCTCCGCTGCGTTCCAGAAAGTCACCATTTTAAAGACCAAGCGATTACAGCCAACCAGTACAGTTTACTGTACAAGTTTATAGCCTTTTGTTAGACAATTCCTTGAAACTCTACAAAAGGCACCCGGCCAAAAGACAAAGAGACGATGAAGCCCAATCAGAAGTTTTCTCTGCTGAATTGATTTTAAACAATACGTATGAGACAACGAATGCTTTAGCACACCCGTCAATTTCTAATTGCTCTATACATGCAGTATGATGCATGCAGGTAAAAATTGTTAGCCTTGGGTGTCAATGTGTGACACAGTCTGATTAAAATATGACCTATATTTTCCTTCGCTACACCGTAACAAAGGGTTAATTACAAGTTTAACGTCTGTCAAATGGAACTTTTGGGACAATGGGTTCACGAACTCGTTTCATGTTTAATTTCTGCGGCCTGCTTTAGTAAAGAATGTACTACATTGGTCAATATTTCGTATGTACAATATGTTTATTTCAGTGGGAATGAGGGGCTGATGTCTGATGTAAGGCCTTTGTTCTGGCATCCATTGCTGCAACTTCACCTTGACAAACATTTCTTTCCACTTATAGCAGTAATACTAGAATAAATTTGCGCAAAATATCTCGTTCATGTCGAAGTTGTATATGACAAGAGACTGCTATAATTAAAACCTTGCAAAACAGCCAAACATCAAAGATATGATGAATAATTCTCAAAATTCAGAAAAGGCCTTTGTTCTGGCATCCATTGCTGCAACTTCACCTTGACAAACATTTCTTTCCACTTATAGCAGTAATACTAGAATAAATTTGCGCAAAATATCTCGTTCATGTCGAAGTTGTATATGACAAGAGACTGCTATAATTAAAACCTTGCAAAACAGCCAAACATCAAAGATATGATGAATAATTCTCAAAATTCTGAAAATCTGTTTCCTTCAATTCGCCATAGACATTACAAATATAACAGCATTTTGCACTCTTGACAGTGATAATACCTAAGCTGTTCAAATAGAATTGCCCAGTCTTTGTGCTCATGGTGCTAATGTTCAAAAACAGACAGGGTTGCAAGGTCATGTAGGCAAAAATGTACACCCAAATTCATATGTAAATATTTTCCAAAGCTGAAGAAAACTGGGAAACATTGGAGAAATTAATACACTGTCCTTGTAAATGAAGGTTACCTGTAGAATCCAGATCCCAATTTTTATGCAAATACTCAAAGCTCCAAACAAAATTTTCTGCAAGTCACTTTCATTGTATGTATCAGATAGATCACGAACAGGCATAAAAGAGAAAGTCACACGTCGGAATAGTAATTCTCTACAAAATTTGCCGCCGAAAATTATAACAGCTTGTATTTGAGGTAGCCAAGAAATACTTACTGACACAGCCATCGTTTTGTTTCGAAACAACCAATGGGTACTCATCTTGTTCACAGCCAATCGGATATTCTCTATTTGTAAATCTGGCCAATGAGAAATGTTTTCTAATCAGAAGCTCGAACGAAACTCGAATGCAGTTGACAATGTTTGCCATTCGTATTGAATTAAGTGTATATTCCTACTATATTGGAGAATGAAATACAGCACGGCGTTACTGGGACATAATGTCGACTGAAAGGCATGTCTTGATGTTAACGAAAGTCCAGATGTGAGTACTAAGTTGTTTTAATACTTTCAAACCGCAAATTAATCAGATGGTCTCTTGGCGGTCTTTCAATTAACTAACCACAACCTCGAATACCACCTCACAGGAATCCATTTTGAATGACGGAAATTGTAATACAGTGTTAATTTATCGTATCTCGGATGTATGTTACGTGATTCTAATTCTGTTGCCAAGAGTGTCAGATATTTATTTATATTTATTTATTGCCAAGAAGTTGACAGAAAAAATGTGTGCATACTGAATGGGAATTTTCGGCGATTAACCGTGTTCAACACTTGTTGAACTTTTTCAGCGTTTAATTCATTAAAACTATTTCATTTTTTATATATTCTTCAACTTTAAATGACTATCTTTCTCTACTAGTATGAAGTTTATCTACCTGTGCAGCAATCGTATAATCAAAAGGTTGACTGGAAAACAATCTGTGAATAATTAACCTCTCATATATATTTCACATACAAAACGTTTATTCCGTATTTTCAAATCTACATTGAGATCTTTCAGTCAATCGTAAACATTTATTTCAGGTCAACTTTTTGATGATACCGCTGTTTCACAGACCATTGAAAGTTTATATAGTCTTTTGCTTTCCAATGATATAAATTATATTAGAATCACGGAAATATACTCCAGACACCATAAATAAACCAACACTGTTTTACAATTTCCGATCATTCCCATCATCCCTAGTCGTGTCTTGTCTATAAAATTCTGGTATGGAGGTACGGAGTATACAGCCCTGCATTATGGAGAATGGTCATTCCAAATGGTTCCCGGTCATTAGACATTTAAGGGGGATAATATATCTCAAATATAATTTGAACTTTTGTTACAGAGTACCTTGAAAAATGTGGAATAAATGACAAAAATAATTGGAATATTTTCTTCAAATGATATTGTATTCAAAACATACAATGTACAAATTAAATTATCATGCCTTCATAACATAGCCTAAACATAACTGTTTCTCTTTATTTTTACAGCCACTGCCAATGGAGTGATATGAGCTGATTAATATGTGATATATGCTGAAGATGATGCCACTTATCATGTAGAGACCACTTGCTTACCAAAGTAACTCTCTTTTTTAATTTGGAAATGTAAGTATCATATGCATGTAATTCATTAATGTTTAATCATGTTATTGCCAATTACAACACTTTTTTCTTTTACTCTTCAATATAATCATGGAGTTAAATATAGATTAAATGGTATAATATTTTAAATGGGGTTTTTGACAAGTTTTCTATCGTTTATTTTATTCGCTAGTGCAACCGGTCCCTCATGAGCTATTCGTTTCCACATTCGTACACCAAGTTCCCTGCAAATTTTAGTCTTGTTGAGAAATGCGGAAATTGTAGAAAAACGATAAAATATACAAAACGAGAGTATAATTCCTGTAACTAAGCTATGAATGGTCATATTCTGATCAATGAAATATGCTCATATTCAGTATGATTTCAAATTGCCTAATATTTGTGTTGCGCATAATTAATGTATCGTTATTTTCACGTGGAACTACTGCGCATTTTTAATTTCAACTTCCGTTGATGTTTTTTCTGCGGCGAATAAGAACCAACGACGGACAGACCGTGACTACAGCCATTCAGAATACAATAGCTCTGCGGGCGACATCACGGGTCAGCGACCCGCGGCTGGCGGAGTAGTTTTTCCTTCTATATTTAACTCCATGATATAATAAACGCCTATTATATTGTCTGCAGTTGGGATGATTAATTCAAGGATTAATGAATAATCAAGTTAGAAAGTTTAGTGTACATGGACATGGGCATTCCCATCTTCTGTTTCTCTTAAAGGGGTTAATTTAGATTCATTAATATTCTTGAGGTTGTTTGAGGACGCCCCATCAACAAAATGATGACCTCCAATGTTTCACTTCCTCTTTATGACCTTTTTTGTTTTTCACTTTTGTAGGTATTTCTCTTTCCTCACTCCAATAACCAACTGTTGAGAAGTTCTTGGGACCTTCCAATCCGTGTTTTATGCCGCTTGGATTATCCGTCTGCTTGAACCATTGACATTCGAATTCTGTAAGTTCACACCATTATTTTACACCCTTCTGTTGAACCTACATCATTCTTGCTACCTTGTTTACAACACTTACAGCCATGTCTATCACCTGTGAAGGATTTCAATGGGACACTTTAATTATTTGAGGAATTATTACAAATTTATGAAGAGATTGTCTAAATTCTGGAAATTATTTTTCAGGTACATATTATCTTAACACACCTGACAATTCTGTTAATGCTTTCAGACGCCGGTGTGACATTGTTGCTGTTGTAAACAAGTCGGTGTCACATTTGAACAGTTCCATTAACTTGAGGCACAAATCACAGCACGTTGAAACTTCACACACATATAATTCAGGTTGCCGATGCGATAACCATAATATACAAAAACTATCAAATGAATGAAAAAAGATGCTTAAAACTTTGAACTGGATTTCCGAGCTACCAAAAATGCGGTAGTTTGTCGTTATTTGCAAAATAACCAGTTTTGATGAAAAACTATTCACATGGTCAAGATTTCTTTTGTTAAACCTTTGGAAATTATTTCAAACAGATGATTACTATAGCTGATATCTGTCTGTAAAACACATTTGGAGATATTTTTGAGAATAGTGAGATTTTGTGGACCGAGGATCATAACTCAATTCAAAATGGCCAACAAGCTTGATGTTTTATTTCTAATTTTCTTCCTTTTAATGTGCACAAAATTATTGTATTTCACATGAGCTAATTATTCCTTATTATTCTTATTAATTTATTATGTTGCTCTTAAAGAGAAAATGACATAAATAAAAAATATGTGACCGAAGAAATGCATTTTTATAATTTTATATCACTGACTTTATCAAACTTGCCATATTGGATTTATTACATTTTCTAGTAGTTTAATCCCAAGATTTTTTTTGTAGTAAATTTCAGCTCTCTGGTCCAAGGTGTAAAAAATATCAGCGACATAGTGTACACAAAAATTCAAATTGGCCGCCATATGGATTAATTATTTTTCAAATTTAAGGCCTATTAATCATGCCCAGACGACATGTTTGTCAAATTGATCTTTGTCTAATCATAGTTTAATGTTTCAAGCTCATTTTGAGAGTGTGCAGAATTTTGGCATAATTTTGAGAAGCACAAATTGACTGAAATTGGAAAAAATATTGAGGATAATTGAGGAAATATCTCATGTTAAATTATATTTGGCTCTTTTTAATATCATTGTCTTAATCCTCGTGAGTAGTAGGGTGTAAGCATCTGGAGTATTTAGCGCCTCACTGCGCATGCGCGGAGTGAATAATTGGGTTGGCATAGGGGGGGTTCGCATGTCGTGAGTCAATGTAAATGAGGAGTATTTATGGAAATGAGGGGTGATTGTATGTGTGCGCATGCGTGAGTGTATGCGCATGCGGGAGTGTATGCGCATGCGTGAGTGTATGTAAATGAGGAGTAGAATATGGAAATGAGGTGATTGATGCGCATGCGTGAGTGTATGCGCATGCGTGAGTGTATGCGCATGCGTGAGTGTATGTAAATGAGGAGTAGATGCGCAGAACCAAAATTGTGGCGGTATTGTGGCGGTATTGGGGGGGTGCGCATGCGTGATGAGGGGGCGTGGCCTATAGTGAGTGGGTGGGTTAAAATGGCTCGTACACGTATGTAATATACATTAATTTTTAATAATATCCATGCTAGGAAATGTCCCCCTCCCCCTCCTCCCACCCTCCCCCCCATCGGAATTTTTTTTGCAGCTTAGGTCTTTAGGAGAACGTGTGACAGTTATAACATCACAGTTATTTCCCTATATTATGGAAACTTTTAGCGGCCAATTTTAGTACATAGGGAGGCATTTATATTTGGCAGAATTGTCTCGTGAAACTCAAACATCCTCTACATGGATCAGCTGTTTTTATGTCAACAAACACCTCTATTTTTAGATTGCTACAATGTATCACATTTTAGCGGGTGATTTCATTCGCGCCATTGCATGGACGTGCACTTTTGGACCATTTATAAATGCAAATTTCACGTATTTTCTCAAGCAGCTTATGAAATATGAAGCTCGAGTTACAACCTACCAGAACTATAGAATTTAGTGCTGACGTAGCAACTTTGTGGGCGCTGTAGTTTTCCAGATAGACATTTTTTCGGTTGTGGTACACGAAATCGAACATTCTAGCCTACCATGTTGTTGTTGTTGTTGTTGTTACGCACATTCGCAATATTTTAAGATACATTTTTCATTGAAAGCACAAATTAGTATATAGTAGGGAAAATTGTCTTACCTTCATTATAACCAGTTTAGTCCCATTCCTGACCATGCGAACACTACACCGGGAAATTTTCATTTTTATGCGTAGATGTCTAGGTGAATGTAAACACATCAATCCTTGGGCACGTAGCGCGGTTTACGTGATATATTGAAATCACTGTAAATTACAAGTTCACCTTCAACTCAGCCGAAGTACAAGTGATTAGTCTTTCCAGTTCCACCTTATGTTTTGTCAAAAATTTACACATCATTCACCTAGCATCCATCAACTCTACTGGAAACACATCTGGGTCAACCATCTAATGACCTGGTCTGAGTGACAGCTGTCACCGATGCAAAATGTAGCCATTCTTCACGCGCAGTGATGGGTCATTCATAAATTTACTACTATGCCACGCCTACTACCACAATCATTCAGTTCATCTCAGATTATTTATCGAACCGTAACAACTGCAAATTGCATCGTGTGGGACCTTATCGTAACAACTGCAAATTGCATCACTTTCAATAGGCAAAATGTGACTAAGTTTTTTTATCTAATTCACTTTTAACTGACACATGTTTTCAAACCTACAGAAATGTATAGCATTGTAATGTAACTGAGTAAACCCATCAGATGTGTGTACTTTATATTCTGGCTTGACAAACGATGTTATGGTCAGCCCATTCTACTCTAGGACTCTAATTAATATGTAAATTTGTTAAATGCCGCTTGCCGGTGTTTGCTTCGCAGGCGTCATCAAAACCTTTTTTTTTGTGATTTTTTCCTTTGTATATCAGATTTCCTGCAAATCACTTATTGTGTCAATTGCTAAGGTGTGTATTTAACACCACGCCGCTCTGACTATTCACTAGCATACAACTACCTAAACAAAGTACAAACAATTAACCTATGTTTTTGTTTTCTAACCGGGAGCCCTCCGTTCAAATGCCACGGAGGTTTCGAGTTATTGTAATGTTATTGTATCTGTATATAGGTGTTTTTTCTTCTGCGTCTTTGTTTTGTATATATGTCTATCTTTGAGAAATGGGTGTATTTTATTACCTTATCTTGCATTTTGAAACTGGATTTATTCATTAATTTAAACCTAAAAATCCCCAATGGATGACTGTGAATGTAATGAAGATTTTCCATTCCCTGGCCCAACATGGCTCCCACCGTTCTCCAATGAAAACATTCTCCAGGTAGAATTTGAATTAAACTCCGTCACTCATTCCGAAATAGACCTTTCATTTCTAAGCAACAAATGTTTCAATCCAATCGAATTAAATGATTTAGATCATTGTAAAACGCATACAGATGACAATGAATATGAAATTTCTCACTGGCAGAATATTAACTGCCATCAGTCCAACTATTTTACGGAAACATCTTTTGCAGAAGAGCCAGAAGTAAACAACGCAAATAACAGTGGGCCTTTATCGTGTTTACACCTAAATGCTAGGAGTCTAAGAAAACATTTTTCTGAAATTACTGGATTCATTCAGAATCTGAATCACCAATTTTCTATCCTGGCCCATAGGCCTATACTGCATGGCTATGGGTGTATAGGCCCATACGGGGTGGACATGTTGGAGTCTAGGTGGGCCACTCATGGTCCAATGGGGTCGAGTGAGGTTTTATTTTGAAGCTCTCGTGGAGGAGCACTTGACTACACTAATGGTTCGTCCGTGTTCAATAGTCTGCGCATGCGCAGTCTGGCCGTAGTATAGAAAACAGGCATTTTGGGTGCAATGTAGGGGTGTGTTTGGGTTAGAGATGAGCTAATCACGGTTCGAATGGGTCGTATGAGGTGTCAAATTGAAGCTTGTGTGGGGTAGAGTCAGAATGGTGTGTTTTTGAATGCATGTCGCGTTAATCTGCATGCGCAGTTGGTTGTAGTAAGTAAAGTGGCCATTTTGGGGCAGCGAAGGAAGTTATTTGGGGTCGAGATGGGCTAATCACGGTTCGAATGCGTCCTGAAAGGTGTCATCTTGTAGTTCTCGGGGTGTACACTCCGATTTGAGGGATGTTCGCGTCATCTGTGACGTCATCGGTGACGTCATCGGTACGAGTAGTAGCGAAAGTGGCCATTTTCGGGCAGTACATGAAGGTATTTTGGGGTCGAGATGGGCTATTCACGGTTCGAATGCGTCCTAGAAGGTGTCATCTTGTAGTTCTCGGGGTGTACATTCCGATTTGAGGGATGTCCGCGTCATCTGTGACGTCATTGATGACGCCATCGGTACGAGTAGTAGCGAAAGTGGACATTTTGTGGGTGCGTGGGGGTGAGTTTGGTGTAGATAGGGACTATCCTTAGTCCGAATGCGTCGTGTGAGGTGTCATATTTTGTAGCTCTCGAGGTGTACATTCCGAGTTGAGGCATGTCCGAAGCATCTGTGACGTCATTTTTGACGTCATCAGTAGGAGTAGTAGCGAAAGTGGACATTTTGAGGCAGTGAAGGAAGGTATTCGGAGTAGAGAGGAACCATTCTTGGTCCGAATGCGTCCTGAGAGGTGTCATGTTGTAGCTCTCGGGGTGTACATTCCGCGTTGAGGGATATCCACAGCATCTGTGACGTCATTGGTGACGTCATCAGTACGAGTAGTAGCGAAAGTGAGCATTTTGGGGCAGTGAATGATGGTATTTGGTGTAGAGATGGACCATCCGCGGTGCGAATGCGTCGTGTGAGATGTCATCTTGTAGCAACGCCCACCAACGCCATTCTTAATGCATCAACGCCCAGGTGAAATAGCTCAGAAGCTCTGATATTCCATGGAATTGTCACTAATTCTTCGAAATGCAGTGACGCCAGTCGACGCCCGTCGTTACACCTTAACACTCTAACATAACATCATGATATAGACCGGACAGAGAACAACAACAGCAACAACAACAATGATCACACATGAGAGAACAACAACAACAAGAAGTTTTTTTTCATATAGTTTATTCTCCCCAATGTTACATCATACCCACGTTGGGGGAGCTGCGTTGGGTATATTTACAATTCAAGAATATTCTTGTCCAATCAGAGGCCACCATTTGCATCTGTCATATTCGTTCCTGTCCGTTAGATGTATTCTCGGCTACTCTTGTCCAATCAGAAGTCGCCATTTCAGAAAGTTCCTTTCGGCCATGTTCGCTCTGAACCGTTTGTTCTAATCGTCATCGGACAGGTCAGGATACCGTTGAGGAAACATATCCTCAGATAGTTGTTTGCGCATTCTGAGTATCTATCAGTGCATGGGTGAATACTTTCATCCGATGGGGGTGGTGGGTCAGTTTAACCACGAAGAACGTAACATTGGTGACCCACTCCACTATCCACTTGGTGTTGGGACGCTGTTCATAGGCCCATTCTAAGGGATCCACAGTGTCCAGTTGGGTCAGCATCGTCTCTAGCGACGCCCGATTGGTGATTGTGAAAGGATGGCCGTACACTGGGTTGATGGCACTGGAATAGAAATAGCACAATTCACGCGTCATCTTATGGCATAAGATGTACCCAAATGCTACATTTAATGTGAAGGATGTAGGTTGGTCATTGAAGATGGCTTCCACGTAGCTGCGTAGACGGGCGAGGTCGGTCAGTCGGAAATTGTACAAGTCCAATTTAGGGCGATGACGGTGGAAGCAGCGTCGGATCATGGACCAATGGCGTCGATACATCTCACTCACTGGATGATCTTCGGGTAAGAGATCGCTGGAAACATCCACCGCATCTTCCAGAAAATGTTCGCTGTTGTCAGGTGTATGACTGGAAACAGTGATGCTAGGGACCGGCTGGATATCTAGGCTCTTCTGAGCTGTGGGTATAGGCGGGCTCTCCGTGATCGCATCATCAGTGGCATTCTCCTCCCCGGGTTGATCTTCAGTGCATCTGTCCCTCCTGGGTACCTCTTTAGTGGAAAGTTGTCCCTCATGCCGTGGTGATGCACCATGAATCAAACGCTCATGCCGTTTTAACCGACTGGGTCATTTGAAGAGTTGACCACATTCTTCGCATCGACGCTTGGATGGCCCATGAATTGAACGTTCATGGCGCTGTAAATGATCTGGGCGATGAAACGACAGTGTAGGCCTACATATCGTACAGCTATACCGGGCGGTTCCATCGTGCTTGGTAGCTTCATGGCGGCGCAAGTCGTGCCTGCGAGTGAATGATTTCGAGCACGTAGTACAAGTGAACATCTTGGTGGTTGACAGAGTGTCTGATGAAACGGCCAGGCTGTTTCCTTTTTATAGCAAGCTAGCTGTTGATCTATTTTTAGCACAATCAGTTCTAAACTAGGGGAAAACCCCTATCACCTCTAGCCAAAAGGGCTAATATCGGTCCCCGGGTTTATTGGGATCTGCCTATCAAGTCAATGGGGTGATGTGAATAACAACAAGTTCAGCAATGTTCATACAGTTTATTATCCCCAATGTTACATCATACCCAGGCTGGGGGAGCCGCCCTGGGTATGTTTAGTATGTTCGCATTCGAAATATCAAACATCGTGTTTTATTATTCAACGCATCGTCACATCAGGCACAAGTGTTTAACGAGCGCAAGTCAACGATCAGCAGGTAGACATAGAGAGTATGTACGGCATGTTGTGGTATTCATCAGTGCATGGGTGACGCATTCACCCGATGGGTTGATTGGTCGTCTTGGTCACGAAAAACGTAACATTGGTCACCCTCTTTACCACCCATTGTGTGTTGGGTCGTTGTTGTTGGGCCCATTGACCCCGGCACGCAAAGGTTTCCACCGCGGAAAGGGTATGGAAATAGACGTTTTGGGATCTAGGGAGTCCCTAATGGTCCAGTGGAGTTGTATGAGGTATCCATGTGAAGCATTCGTGAAGGGGCATCGGACTGGACTAGTGGCTCGGCCGTTGTCACCATTCTGCGCATGCGCAGACAGGGAATTCTATATATATTTCATCCAAGTATAGCGGAAAGCGGTTGTCATGAATAACAACAAGTTCAGCAAGGTATATATAGTTTATTATCCCCAATGTTACATCATACCCAGGCTGGGGGAGCCGCCTTGGGTATGTTTATTATGTTCACAGCAAAACAAATTGAAATATCAAACACCTTGTTTTATTATTTAACGCACCGTCACATTATGTACA
>JAVTVY010019472.1:0-75633 GCA_036873755.1 Hanleya hanleyi | reverse complement strand
AGAACCTTGAAATAATGTTAGTTGAACATGCCTGGTCTCACAGAACCTTGAAATAATGTTAGTCAATCAGGCCTGGTTCCATAGAACCTCGATATAATGTTAGTTGAGCATGCCTGGTCCCATAGAACCTTGAAATGTCTGGTCCCATAGAACCTCGAGATAATGTTAGTCTTTCATGCCTGGTCCCATAGAACCTTGAGATGTTAGTCAATCATGCCTGGTCTCGTAGAACATTGCGATAATGATGGTCAAGCATGTCTGGTCCCATAGAACCTTGAAATAATGTTAGTCAATCATGTCTGGTCCCATAGAACCTTGAAATAATGTTAGTCAATCATGCCTGGTCCCATAGAATCTTGACATAATGTTAGTCAATCATGCCTGGTCCCATAGAACCTTGAGTTGATGTTAGTCAGTCATGCCTAGTCCCATAGAACCTTCAGATCATGTTAGTCAATCATGTCTGGCCCCATAGAACCTTGAACTGATGTTGGTCCATCATGCCTAGTCCCATAGAACCTTGAGATAATGTTAGTCAATCATGCCTGCTCCCATAGAACCTTGAGATAATGTTAGTCAATCATGCCTGGTCCCATAGAACCTTGACATAATGTTAGTCAATCATGCCTAGTCCCATAGAACCTTCAGATAATGTTAGTCAATCATGCCTGGTCCCATAGAACCTTGATATAATTTTAGTCAATCATGTCTGGTCCCATAGAACCTTGAGATAATGTTAGTCAATCCTGCCTGGTCCCATAGAACCTTGAGATAATGTTAGTCAATCCTGCCTGGTCCCATAGAACCTTGAGATAATGTTAGTCTTTCATGCCTGGTCCCATAGAACCTTGAGATGTTAGTCAATCATGCCTGGTCTCGTAGAACATTGCGATAATGATGGTCAAGCATGTCTGGTCCCATAGAACCTTGAAATAATGTTAGTCAATCATGTCTGGTCCCATAGAACCTTGAAATAATGTTAGTCAATCATGCCTGGTCCCATAGAATCTTGAAAAAATATTAGTCGAGTAAGCCTGGTCCCATAGAATCTTGATATAATGTTAGTTGAGCATGTCTGGTCCCATAGAACCTTGAAATAATGTTAGTCAATCATGCCTGGTCCAATAGAACCTTGAGATAATGTTAGTTGAGCATGTCTGGTCTCGTAGAACCTTGAAATAATGTTAGTCAATCATGCCTGGTCCCATAGAACCTTGAAATAATGGTAGTCAATCATGCCTGGTCCCATAGAACCTTGAAATAATGTTAATCAACTGTGCCTGGTCGCATAGAACCTTGTGATAATGTTAGTCCAGAGATTCAGTTATGAATTACTTCTACTCGAATGATATGGTAATAATGCAAACACCTGTTGATATCAGGGAATTATGTCTCCTCCAACTATGTCGGATTGAGACGTCTAGTGTTTGTGCTGTCTGTCGGTCCCCTTTCCTTGTCTGCAAGATATCTTTCTTGTGAACACGATATCTCAAGAAGAATTATAGCCAGGCATTGTGAATTCATACCACATATGTATCAGGTGAAGGGTCAGAAGCCTATTAAAAATGACTGAACTTGACCTATTTTATCAAGGTCAAATTGTAGTATTTGCTATATTTTTTGAAGGATTAAAGCTAGGGTCTCCAAATTCATGTTATATATGCAACTCGTGATTGACTAGAAGGCTATTCCAGTTGACTGACCTTGACCTATTTTTTATAGGTCATATACTGTTTATTATGATATAACATGAAAAAATAAATCCAGGCTTTCCAACTTAATACTATGTATACATCTGGCGAAGGTCCAGAGGTGTACTGAAGATGACTGACCTTGACCTATTTTGTCAAGGTCAGATTAATATTTGCTGTATTTTTGGAAGGATTGAAGCTAGGGTCTCCAAATTCATATTATGTGTGCAACTCGTGATTGACTAGAAGCCTGTCCCAGTTGACTGACCTTGACCTATTTTTTGAAGGTCATATACTGTTTATTATGATATAACACGAAGAAATAAAGCTAGGCTTTCCAAACTAATACTATGTACCCATCTGGCGAAGGTTCAAGATTACTGACCTTAACCTATTTTATCAAGGTCACATTTTAGTATTTGCTATATTTTTTGAAGGATTGAAGCTAGGGTTTCTAAATTCATATTACTTATGCAACTGGTGACTAGAAGCCTATCGCAGTTGACTGACCGTGACCTATTTTTACTAGGTCATATACTGTTTATTATGGTCTAACATGAAGAAATATATCTAGGCTTTCCAAATTAATACTATGTACTAATACTAATTAATACTATACATCTGGTGAAGGTCCAGATGTGTACTGAAGATGACTTACCTTGACCTATTTAATTGGGATCAAATTTTAGTATTTGCTATATGTTTTTGAAAGATTGAAGCTGGGGCCTCCAAATTCATATTACTTATGCAGTTGGTGATTGACTAGAAGCCTATCGCAGTTGACTGACCTTGGCCTATTTTTTCAAGGTCATATACTGTTTATTATGATATAACATGAAGAATATAGCTAGGCTTTAACCAGAAGACTATACTGTGAAGTCATGTGGCTCTGTCGGCACCTCTTCCCACTTCCCTTATATGCGTTGTAATTCCAAATTAATACCAAGTGTACATCTTGTGATGCTCCAAAGGTGTCCTGAAGATGACTGGACCTGAAGTCTATTGAAGAATATCACTGACCTTGACCTATTTTTAAAAGGTCAAATTCTATATGTTAAGTCTAAGATTTCCATATTCATGTTCAATATGCAATTATTAAAGTTAAAATTTTTGAAGATGACTGACCTTGATCTATATTTCAAAGATAAAATTACTTGATTTGATTATAAGCTTTTTAGAAGAGTATATTTAGAGCCAAGAATTCGGTCATGCTCTACCAGAACCTCAGGCCTTGGCAAAAGCTGAACTAGTTAACCCTACTAGATCAGATTTTTGTTAATCTAGAACTAAAAATACACTGATGATATACATTGCATGATTGCTGGGTGTAGGCAATAACTGATAGCCGAGTGGTATTGAAGCCCAATGGGCTATTTTTTTCTATAATGTGATCAGTTTAGAAATGATTGATGCTCCACAATTGCATGTATTTCAGATTGGTTGGGCGCTGTAGGTGTCGGAAATCCACCCATTGCTATATGAATCTCGACTCCTCACTGGGCTAACGCAACAATGAAAATCGCCTCTTGGCAAATAATATTTTCAGATGCTCAGCTTTGTTTAGGATGCTTATTCCTACATACATTTTATAGCACTTTCCCTTAAATAATGTGCCTACTCAAGGCAAGGTGGGAGGTTGGGGGAGACGTATGTTTTTGCTTAAAAAACAACCAGCATAGGCTTTATGCCAGAGTGGCAACTCAAGGGTCAAAGCGGAACCTCTAGTTAATTAAATGTCCACTTTGAACTGGATCTTTCATCCGTTGGTGTTCACCATTCTGGACCTGATCTTCCAGCTGTGAAGATCGGGAATTAGGGAAAAGAGATGTTGAATCCCAGGTCACGCCAACTTCAGAGGAAACAATGAAGCAGACAAAATTGCCAAGGAAGCCGCGGAACAGATGATTCTCATGAGGAAGAGGATGCCCTAGTGACTACCAATGGGTATCAAAGGCAGCCCGGCATCTGTAAATCAGTCAGTTCCTCTTCAACAATGCTGTCCCAGACATAATGCCAGTTAATATAGACGAAATGACATACTGTATTCTGTCTGCGGCAGTGAGGGGTGCTGCTTCCGGGAGGGATGAAGGCAAGAGCTAAGCACAGAGAGGTCATCGGGGTCCGGGTTCCAGTCCTGCTCCTAAGGCTCGAGAAACGGACAAGATTTGTCCCTTCGGCTTCGAGGCAAGTGCGGGAAGGATAACAAAGGATAAAATTATTTTGGGGTGGGGAAGAGAACAAAGAAGTTTCAATACACTGATGCTAATAACCAAGATTTGGCTTCTCAGTCACCCCACAGTGTTTCACCTGTATCACATCGCTAGTCATGAGATTCCTGCATTTAAAAGGCATCGAATTTTGCATAGACCACATACACATTAGAGGGTCGGAGATGCTGCTACTCCAGTAAGAGATTCACTTCACCGTTGAAATTCTGCTGCGTCTGGGTTTCATTTTTCATCCGAGCTGATGGCAGATCAACATCGACAGTATATCGTTGCAATCCTTGATCCCAACAGGGAGATTGTCTTGCCCCCCATGGGATTGCTAGGACAAGATTCAGATTCAATTTCGAACCTTTTTGTCCTCCCAATCATGCTTGTTACGCCAATGGTAAAGCTTACTGTGGCTCCTATCATCAACTCGGGACCTAACACAGATCAGATGGCTCCAAATATAGCCTATACAGTTCCATCTCCATTTATTCCTGCCACTTTCATCGCTCAACCCACTACAGGGCTTACATCCATTCGCTTATGGTGGTGACCAAACTCACAGAACGTCATATTCACCACCCGATACACACTTGTTTACAGACACATTGTTAATGGGGTGGAGAGTTCATTTTGTAGATAAACAACTAACCGGCAGATGGTCTCCGGATCAAGCCAGACTGCACATCAATGTCTTGGACTTGAAAGTGATTCTCTTAGCTGTGCAGCAGTGATCCAGCCTGTTACATAGATCATCACTGATGATGACCACAGACAACCATGGTTGTCTATATCAACAACTTGGGGGGGGGGGGCGGAGAAGGGCAACATATGATGGTCATTGTTTCAAGAGATATGGAACCTCTTTCAGTGGGCACAGGATCATTTCTGTCAGATCCAGGCATGACACATTCCCAGACATCTGAACGTGCTAGCAGACAAAGAGATACAGAGTGGCGGCTACACTAGCATTGTGTGGAAACAACCATTAGTGGATCTGTTCGCCACACATCTCAACCCCCAAATTGGCAACTTCTTCAGTTTGATTTGAGACAAAAGACCTTGGGCGGTTGACGCACTCGGGACTAAGCACCTACCAGTACCCCTATAGTTTTGGGGTGGACCTTGACGTGAACCATGGAGTGACTCCAGACAAGACAAGTCGCGCGACTGTGGCATCCTCAGTAGAAGAGAAAGCACATGTTCGGGTTGGAATGGGTACGAAAGTGTGTGCACTTGTTAGGGAGTGAGGAAGAAGTAGGAATGTGTTGATCAGCCGCCATTTGAGAAACTGCCCTTGTGTTACATCAATCTCCGACCATATTCGCTCTTATTCGTTAGATGCATCACCAGCTGTCTGTTCGCTCTGGTGCATTCCTAAGCGTTTTCGGGTGGTCCAGAATACTGTAATGGGAATAGGCCCCGCCAGTTGTTTCCACATTTTCAGAGCCTCTTTCAGTGGTAACTCCATATCCTCTTGCAAGTGATGCCTGGTTTTCATGATGGCTCAGTGTGTGGGTTCAACCTTCATTTCAAGCTACAGAGTGCTATACTGTTCATAAATTCCCAGGGTTGTTTATCTGATGTGTGGGCACTTTGTATTTCATCGTCTGGCATCCTCGATCGCCGGACCATGGGTATTAATAGCCAATGCTCCCAAATTGAGCGTCCCAGTCACCTCCACTTCAGCTTCTCTGGGATCAGCTCTCCTCACTCCTCGTCAAGCAAGTGCGCACACTTCCGCGCCCATTCCAACATGAAAATGCACTTTATCTACTACTGATATCACAGATGACATCAGTCACGCGACCATTCTTCTCTGTTGTCGCTCTATGGTCCACCCAAGATTAAAGGTGAACTGCAAAGCTTTTAATTTTATCTAAAATGTTGCTTATATACAACCTGTCTTATGTGACATAACCTTTATACGTTTAGGGGCAAATATATTTTGCAAAATTGTACTAATAACAGTATTTAACTTATCCTGTTATAAATCCGTCTTGAAAACTTGCATCGCTTGTCTTTCTTGGTTTGTAGAACGTTATGACGTTATAGTGGTCTCCTTCATTCAAGTTTTATTTAAATGTGACGTCATGCTACGTCGGATGAATGAGCGAGGACCACTATAACGTCATGACGTTCCAAAAATAACGGGAGGCAAGCGATGACGTTTTTAAAAGCTCTCGTTTTGAAGTTTTGACTTCTCATATACCCAAAATAAAACAATAAACCACAGAACTATTACCACACATATTTGTAACAACTATAGAAGTTCTTGTTTTATGACATTTTAACAGAACATTGGAAAGCTTTTCAGTTCACCTTTAAACATGCTCACCCCTATGTACTCATCACTTTTGCAAGGTATGAAGTATCTGCACTTTCTCCACTACTCCCTGAGTGTGCATGTACATCATGACATCACAGTCACACCGAAACATTCCATAGAACCTTCCACATTGGATCCAGAGTAGTATACAAAGGCTAAATTGATAGAATAGCGCCTCACTGCGCATGCGCAGAACCTTGGGTGACGTCACAATTGGTTGTGTGCGCATGCGTGTGTGTGTGGATGGTGGGTGCTGGGTTCAAAATGGCGGCGTGTGTGGATGGTGGGTGCTGGGTTCAAAATGGCGGATTGTTGTGGATGGTGGGTGCTGGGTTCAAAATGGCGGCCTGTGTGTGGATGGTGGGTGCTGGGTTCAAAATGGCGGCGTGTGTGTGGATGGTGGGTGCTGGGTTCAAAATGGCGGCGTGTGTGTCGATGGTGGGTGCTGGGTTCAAAATGGCGGCCTGTGTGTGGATGGTGTGAGTGAGTGCAAGAATGTATTCATCCGCGGTGATGCAGTCATGTCTGGCGGTGATTCGGTCTCGGGAAAAAGCTTTCGCGGAGAAAAAGTAGTCCCTAGATAAAATGGTCCGATGGGGTCGAGTGAGGTATCAAAGTGAAGCTTAGGTGAGGGGGCATCTAATGGGCTGGGTGTGGGATTGAAATATCGGCATTGTGCGCATGCGCGGTGGCCGAAGGGTATGAAAATAGCCTTTTTGGAGCTAGGGATTGACTACTGGTCCGGTGGGGTCGAGTGAGGTATCAATGTGAAGCATTCATGAAGGGGCATCTAATGGGCTGGGTGTGGGGTTGAAATATCGGCATTCTGCGCATGCGCGGTGGCCGAAGGGTATGGAAATGGCCGTGTTGTAGCTAGGGGTGTCCCTAATGGGCCAATGGAGTCGTATGAGGTATCAAAGTGAAGCATTCGTGAAGGGGCATCTGATGGACTGGGCGTGGGGTTGAAATATCGGCATTCTGCGCATGCGCGGTGACCCAAGGGTATGGAAATAGCCGGTTTGGAGCTAGGGGAGCCACTAATGGACCGATGGGGTCGAGTGAGGTATCAAAGTGAAGCATTCGTGAAGGGGCATCTAATGGGCTGGGTGAGGGGTTGACATATCGGCCTTCTGCGCATGCGCGGTGGCCGAAGGGTATGAAAATAGCCTTTTTGGAACTAGGGGAGCCCCTAGTGGACCGATGGGGTCGAGTGAGGTATCAAAGTGAAGCATATGTGAAGGGGCATCTGATGGGCTGGGCGCGGGCTTGAACTATCGGCATTCTGCGCATGCGAGGAGGCCCAAGGGTATGGAAATAGATGTTTTGGAGCTAGTGAAGCCCCTAATGGACCAATGGGGTCGAGTGAGGTATCGATGTGAAGCATTCGTGAAGGGGCATCTGATGAACTGGGCGTGGGGTTGAAATATCGTCATTCTGCGCATGCGCGGTGGCCGAAGGGTATGAAAATAGCCTTTTTGGAACTAGGGGAGCCCCTAGTTGACCGATGGGGTCGAGTGAGGTATCAAAGTGAAGCATATGTGAAGGGGCATCTGATGGGCTGGGCGCGGGGTTGAACTATCGGCATTCTGCGCATGCGCGGAGGCCCAAGGGTATGAAAATAGCCTTTTTGGAGCTAGGAGATTGACTACTGGTCTAGTGTGGTCGAGTGAGGTATCGATGTGAAGCATTCGTGAAGGGGCATCTGATGGGCTGGGTGTGGGGTTGAAATATCGGCATTCTGCGCATGCGCGGTGGCCGAAGGGTATGATTTTTTTTTTTTTTCTATTTTTAATAGTAAAAAAAAATTTTCAACCCCACACCCAGTCCATCAGATGCTCCTTCATCTAAGCTTCAATTTGATACCTCACTCGACCCACTACCTCCAAAAAAAAAAAAAAAATTTTAGAGTGTACAGGGTGTTCCAGAAGTCTTGGTCACATTTCAAATCCTCGTATCTGCTGAGCCATGAATGGTAGTAAGATGAAACTGGTACCATTTGAAAATGAAAGTCATTAAGTTTTGTGTAATGCTAATGATGTTGCCATATATGCATTTGTATATCCTCAATAGTTTTCAATATATTCAATGTCAAAATGTGACCAAGACTTCTGGAACACCCTGTATTATACACTCCTGAAGGAGCTAAAAATTTTTTTTTTTTTTTTTTGGAGGTAGTGGGTCGAGTGAGGTATCAAATTGAAGCTTAGGTGAAGGAGCATCTGATGGACTGGGTGTGGGGTTGAATTAGGGTCATTCTGCGCATGCGCGGTGACCCAAGGGTATGGAAATAGCCGGTTTGGAGCTAGGGGAGCCACTAATGGACCGATGGGGTCGAGTGAGGTATCAAAGTGAAGCATTCATGAAGGGGCATCTGATGGGCTGGGTGTGGGGTTGAAGTATCGGCATTCTGCGCATGCGCGGTGGCCGAAGGGTATGGAAATAGCCTTTTTGGAGCTAGGGGATTGACTACTGGTCCAGTGGGGTCGAGTGAGGTATCAATGTGAAGCATTCATGAAGGGGCATCGGTTGGGCTGGGGGTGGGGTTGAACTATACCGTTTAGGTGTATTGATGATAATAAAATTTAAAGATCACATGTCCAACACATACTCACATAATGAAAGCAAGAATCGAACTTGCGTCCCCTCGAGATGAAGGATACCCGTCCAGGTTTCATTTTTTTGAGGTGTACTGAAATGCTCTCTCTAATTTATGCCACGGTATCTATTTTTACAGCTGTCAACTGTTATGGTTTGGTCACAATGTTGCCATTTTCTCCCTATATTTAGCGTCCACAAAAAGAAGAGTATATTACAGCAATTATGTTCAAGAAAACACCCCGCTAGAAAATTGTCTTCAAATTGTCTGTTGTTGTGGGAGTATAAAAAAATCCTGGTCAACAGGGGCGCGTATATTTCGTGCGACGCTATGTTGCCAATGCATTGAAATTTGAATAGGTTGTCTGCATGGGTTTCAACGCAAGTATAGTACTAAAGTCTAGCTTACCTGATAAAAGAGTTTAGTCCAGATGATCTGGGGCTGTTTTTTTCCTAGGTGGGTATAACACACCATGAAGCCTTCATCACGATGCATTCGTATGCTAAAAAAATATGGGTATCACCACCAATCTCATTTCCATATATATTTTTTCGAAATTCACAGATATTTCCATCGGTAAATCCGGTGTTCAGTATACCACGTGGATGAAATGATTTCGGCCAACGGCACACACACACATGTTTCCTGGCTCTTCCTGGTGTTAAGCCCGGCGCACACGAGAGATATCAGCAGTTTCAAGAAATTGATTTCAGTTCCCGCATAACGTCTTCTTCAAGTCCATGGTGCGGGTCGGGGGGCGGGAGTTTTGCACTGATGAAAACCAATGTCGTCCTCTCTCACGAAACCAAACACAAAAATTGACAAATTATACGGACTGCCACGATAAGCGAATGTATGCAACAAATAGCGTTCCGTACTGCAGATGTCCGATAAAATCCCTCCAGTCAAGGGGGGAGGGGGAGTGTTACAGAATGTTGATTCCACAAAACCTGTTCGGTGGCCTACATCATCGTTCAATCGCTGCTCATAAAGGCTGCGTTCAGCTCACCAGAACTGTATACACTTCGAAATCTGTGAAAGAATATCAATTTTCACGTTTCCTGTCTGATATCACACAAATTTATGCGTCCGCTCGAACACAACACAGCACACTCCCTCGATTACAGTCCACGTGTGACGGGTACATGCAGGCGATGAATGATGCAGAGTTTCGTCACATTATTGATCTCAGCGGACACCGAAAGGAAGAAAGTTCCGTTATAAACTGCGACAGAGAATGTTCCCCAGCTCAGAAAACAACACAATGATCAGTGAAATCGTCCTCCGTATGCCTACCCGGGGCGCGGTAAAACAGCAAGAAAATTGTAACAAACGCTAACAAAATGGCTGCTCAAGGTCAATTTGCCCGCATAATAACGCCGTTCAAACCACAGCGCCATCTATACGCTTTGGTGCAAGGGAGACAACTCGGACTAGACCAATTCCCAGGCGAAGATGATGTCCGCTATATTTGGCCTGTATGGGTATAGGGGTGGTCGTTTTTTTTATGGCTTTTACTATGAGCTATGAGGTTGATCATGTAGAATACGATGGAAAAAACTATGAAAGTACCGGGTAGGCTTGTATATAGATCCATATAGATCCATATAGACCCATATACACTCATATACTGGGATATTAGTATGTATAAATCCATACGGGGTGGACATGTTGGAGTCTAGGTGGAGCACTAGTGGCCCGATTGGGTAGAGTGAGGTCTTATTTTAAAGCTCTCGAGGAAATAAATAAATAAATAAATAAATAAATAATAATAAAAAAAAATCAAAAAAATCGGCGAGTAGTAGACGAAGGGAAAATTGGAAAGTACTGACCATGCCCCAGAATACTTCATATGCATATCACGGCCTTAAGGCCTATGTAAGATGTAATCTACTTCACAGTTTAGTAGTATAAAAAGCGCAAGTCCTATTGACCTTGCCCCTTCCAAAGAAATAAAATCGGCTCTATTTTACAGGAGTATATACGCAGGTCACGTGGGTTGTCACGTCACTTCCGGGTTTTCACTAAACACTACCTCCAAACATAGAAGAGTTCCAATTTTTTCCCTTAGACGTCCGTATGTTCATCCTCCAAACCCACAAGAGTTCCAATGTTCAACCGCCGGGGTGTTTTCCCGCCCCGCCCCAGCGCCCCGCAGCGCGCGCGCGCGCGCGTCATCCCGCGTCATCCCCGGCAGTGCGCGCGCGCGCGGACGCGGGTCAAAAGGTCAAAGGGTCACCTCCAGGTCAGACGGTCCAATGTCCAATGAGACAATGTTGCGGCATCGCTATAGTCAGAGCTTGAGCACAAAAAAAGGGGATTCTAGATGAACCTGGGAAAGATGGGCAGTTCCATTTGGACCAATCAGCGGTCGAGAAAAAGAGCCAATCAGCGGTCGAGAAAAAGAACCAATCAGCGGTCGAACAATCAGCCAATCGAATTGGGGTACTCACGGTGTGCTTTCGCTGACGTCCGCGCCTACATCTGGGTTCTTGTACACCCGGATAATGTTTTTCTGGACATGGATGGGTTACCTTTGGCTCCATTCTAGGCCACTGATTGGCTAATACGGTGTTCAAAGCCACTTTCATGCATTATGCTCATAGAACTTATAGTCATAATCTATACGTGTTGGACGAGTCTCTTCACTCACCGTATACACGTACCTCAATGAAATGCCCGCTCCAAACCTAGACCAAAGACACGTACTTGGTCTGTAGGCTGATTTCATTGGCCCTCTATTTTTACTATAGTGCTCTTGCATTCTAACCTTGATGGGTTACCTAGAACTTATAGTCATCAACATAATCTATACGTGTTGGACGAGTCTCTTCACTCACCGTATACACGTACCTCAATGAAATGCCCGCTCCAAACCTAGACCAAAGACACGTACTTGGTCTGTAGGCTGATTTCATTGGCTCTCTATTTTTTACTATAGTGCTCTTGCATTCTAAACTTGATGGGTTACATTTTGGCCCCATCCTACACCACTGATTTCAGTTTGACTGAATCTCCACATTGGACATTGATGCATTAGGAATAAAACACACAAGACAGGGTTTTTTGGTGAGATCTCATTTTTTTTTTTTATTCAGTGAACAACAACAACGTGAGAACAACCACGTGAAAACTCAAGCCCAGAACAAGGGGCTTGTAATTAACTGAAGCCCAGAACAAGGGGCTTGTACATTGAAGCCCAGAACAAGGGGCTTGTAAACTTAAGCCCAGAACAAGGGGCTTGTCATTAACTTAAGCCCAGAACGGGGCTTGTACATTGAAATGATGGGCGGCCCAGTCATAGACGAGTACATCGCGGTCCTCGGCCTGGGGGTACTCGTCAAACATCTGTACGATAGTAGATAAGGGTCTTCCCCGGCATCGATGGTACAGGTAAAGATCTCATTTTTTTTTTTTTTTTTTATTCAGTGAACAACAACAACGTGAGAACAACCACGTGAAAACTCAAGCCCAGAACAAGGGGCTTGTAATTAACTGAAGCCCAGAACAAGGGGCTTGTACATTGAAGCCCAGAACAAGGGGCTTGTAAACTTAAGCCCAGAACAAGGGGCTTGTCATTAACTTAAGCCCAGAACGGGGCTTGTACATTGAAATGATGGGCGGCCCAGTCATAGACGAGTACATCGCGGTCCTCGGCCTGGGGGTACTCGTCAAACATCTGTACGATAGTAGATAAGGGTCTTCCCCGGCATCGATGGTACAGGTAAAACAAGCAATATTGTCCGCACACGCCACTGGTCAGGCTTTGCAACGTTTGACTGTTCCAACACCACGTCTCTGTGCCTTGATCCATGAAGTCTGTTAAATCGGGATGGAGGGGTGGCAGACCGTACGGGTCAAAGTATTCCCCCTGCTGTTCTGTCAAGTACACGGCCACCCAGTGTTCACCGGGTCGATCCATCGGGTCCGTGTTGAGAACGTAAGCAGCAGGATACATACGGTCTAATGGAAACACATCTCGGGCGAACACCCCTTGAAAGACCCTACGTGTCTCTGGGTCATTCTCCAGCACGGTGGTTATCTGGTCTGTATCCATGTTAGGTGGAGAAGTCACACAGGACGTTGCGCGCCTTGTCCACTTGAATGATGTTGTCAAACTCGGCGTAGCAGATCACATTGACGGTGGTCGCCAGGGCTCGTGCAAAGTGGATTTCCAACCGTAAATTGCCTTGCTTGGTCAGGGCCAGCTGATGGTCGTTCTCTAAGGTGGGGGTCAGATCGAAACAGAACAACGTGTATCCGTTCGCGTAGTCCTCCCGACTGATCATATTCCCTTCGTCCTGGTTTATTTGACCGGTGGCTGTAAACAGGCTCTGATAGGCTCGAATGAAATTCCTCCGCCCAAAGTTCGGTGTTAAGGCCGTGGCTGGCACCTGTTGTCCATCCACATGCAGGGCCACAAAATTGATGCCGAAATGTTTAAAGTCAAACGGATTCTCTGGGTAGGCTCCGCTGAAACTGGTATTTTCCACACAGGCCAGGATCAATCGCTTGGGTAGTTCCCCCAGGAACAGGTTTTCTTTGTTGGCGCCCATATTTCCAGCAGGCACAGAGAACACTTTGGTTTGTACACGTCGGATAGGGTACTGGGCTGGTTTTGTTTCCAAGGCTTTCATGTGTCCCAATTGAACGGCTGGATTCGGTTTCACTTTTCGGACATACAGGACTGCGTCTTGGATGACAATCTTATAGTCCGCTGCATGCCCCTCTACGTTAGTGGCCATCAAGGCGAAGGTCGGAGGCGCCCGTATCAGTCGGATTTTGATGGGGATCTTGTTCAAGAGGTACCGGTCTTGCATGAACATGTCTGCATGCAGTCGACCCATCATATCCACCGAGGCACTGTTCGCAGTGAAAGCCTTCCGTTTGTTATATCCCCCATTGTCCGCCGTGTCCATGTGCTCGGGTGTGTCCCTGTAGAATAAAGCGGTTGTCAGCTGAGATTTTTTAGCCTCTCCGCCATACGACAACAGTGTCTCGATGTAGGCTCGATAGGGGTACGTGTTGGTGGAGTCACTGATGAGTTTGTCGCTGAGAAAAATATCCACCTGCTGAAACATCGAGTGCAGCCAGAGATTGGTCGGGCCCACCGTTGCTTGGTCAGCGATTCTGGTGCCAGCTCCATTGACCACCTTGGCTTTCACATACAAGTAGGTATGGGCTAAATCCACATAGGCCGTATCCGCATTACTGATGGTGAACTCGATGGGCCCGGTTTCGTTGATGCTGGAGAGCGGGAGATGCTCCACCCATAATCCTTGTTCGACACTGGTTTGTGTGGGCGGCACGGTCCACAAATCAAATTCACTGTTGGTGGAGGGGCAGGACTCGGCGTGGATTAAGGACATGTTTTAAGAAAAGATATCCTTTGTCTTCTTGGATGTGCGTCGTCGCTGGGTCGGTCGTCGACTGGTGCGTGGTCTCGGTGGGGCAGCTCTTTTATTCCCTACGGTGCGTTGTGCTTTGGCCACCAAGACGCCTCCCGCTTCTTTGGCCCGCCGTTTCAAGGATTCTTTGGGTGCCGTACCCCCCAAGACATCACCGGCCACTTGCAGTCCACTGCGTACCGCTTGTTTGCCGATTGCTTTCACCCCACGCGTCACCAAGGGCAGGAACGTTTTCACAATGCTGCCGAGTATGTTCCCCAGACCATGTCCTCGTTGCATGCGTGCACCGCTAAATACCGGAAAGCCACCCCCGGCCTGTTGGGCATAATAGTCGGCATAGCTGCGTGCATCGCACTCGTAAGGTACTTTCATTATGCAAAGTGGGGAGCACGTGCTTGTCGAAAATGAAGTGTCAGCACCACTTTTCCTCGTTCGAATGCCACCGGTCGTCCCGTGTCATCTCTTATATCCACCGTGATCGTGTTGATGTCAGTTTGTCGTACGGGCAAGTAGAGCATGTGGGTGAAACTGTGGGTGACTTGACCTCCATACTTATTTTTAATGGGGACCACCCGTAACAGAGGTGTGTTGATATCGCCCACGATTTGGTTGTCCACCACGTCCGAGTAGACGTAGAGTCCGTACATACCCGACTTCATATCCATCGGCATCTCGCCATGGTGTTCGGTGGGACCAGCGAACGTCTTTAGATCGAAACCCAGCATTTGCTGTAGGATAGCACTCAGTACGACACTCGCCTTGCCGGAGACGATAAGCTGTGCCTTGTCGTTGTGTGCGTTGTAATCGAAGTCCACGTGATTCTTGAAGGGATAGGCTTTGATGGGTCTTGAAGTATTCGTCACCCCCCGTAGCGCCTTATAATGCATCAGTCTTGACAGCCCACCCATGAACTCTTTGGGGGTATCGTATTGGCCTTCGGGCAGGGTGAGTCGGGTGTTTTTGCCTTCGTAGGTCACCTCGTACCACACTTCATTGGCTCGCACGTTGTACCACGAGTAAGGGTATTGGATATCCACGAGGCCGCATTCCCACCGGCCAGGTAAATGTAACGGTTGCGGTAACTGGGTGACGTACTTGGCCACGGTGTTGTCAGGAAACACATCCAGCGAACTGTTACTGGGTAGGGTCAGGTAAAACATGGCGACTGAGCTGTCCTGCTGCTGCTGTTGGTTTTAATAGGTCTTCCAGGCCTTGGGCGGTTGTGTCCGGCGTCGTGTTCGTCGCGTTGACTTGCTACGTGTCACGGCTCTGGAGATGTGGGGTGTCCTGATCGAGGGTGGTTTTTTAAAGGTCTGAAAAGAAGGTGCCCGTTGTGATGGTGGTGGAGTTTTGGGGGGTGACTCCGGTTCCCAGTCGGCTTCCCAAGAAGGTTGTGGTGAGAGTCGTGGTGCACGACTCGGCGATTGCTGGGTTTGCTGCATAAAGGCCCAGCGGTGGGGGTTCCCCACCAATTCCTGTGGTACATGCATGTCTTTCAAGCCTTGAGCGAAGACCTCCCATCCTCGAGGATCGGTGTGCGATCTGCGTTGACGCATCAGATCATTCACTAAATCCGTCATGTGGGTGCCGGGGACCACCTGATTCTGTACCAGGAGTTCGCCTTTATCATTCCAAGTCATGTTAGGATTCTGTTTCATCCGTTGTAATACCAGGCCAGCTTGTTTCTTGAACGAGGCAGGTACACTCTTCAGCACTTCGTCTTCCACCCACTGTGGGGCTGTAGGGGCTACCCCTGGTAATGGCGGCTGTTGGAACGGTGCTGAGGTCAGCGGTCTGTGGTGGTGGTGGTGGTGGTGGTGGTGCTGTTGCTGGGGTAGACAGGATTTTGTATTGGTCCATGAACGTCATGTACCGTTGAAGCGTCTCATTGTACCGTTGTACTTTCTCACTGTCGCTTAACCCCGGTCTCTGTAAGATCTGTTGCATCTCTCCATCGAGGCTGTTTATGGTCTTCACCGTAGGTGGGACAGGGTAGGGTGATTGGAGGTTTTGCAGGAACCGTGGTTCGACGAGGACCATTTTTTTCGTGTGGTTCATTGTCGGCCGAAGAGTCCACCCAATACTGGACCCAACACGGAAGCGGCCAACGGTGCTAAGATGGCCCCGAGAAAGCCGCCTTTCTGTAACACCTTTTTCTTTTGTGTTTGAGGGACCCGCTTGTGGACTAGGGTTCGAAGACCTGTCTTATGCTTGGCCAACTTGGTCTTCTGAGCCGGATTCAGTGGTACGTTGCCTTTTAACAGATTGTACCCGATCTCGCACACACAGCGTACAAGGTCAGGGTCCGCACCGCGTACAATGGTTCGGACTAACTCGGGTGGGGCCGTCTTCAATACACGGAGCGTGGGAGCGTGCTTCCGTACTCGCGCAGACATCCTGTACAACTAATGCTAGAACCCACAACTCTGCCCTTTTTATCCACCTCACAGACAAAGTCAGCCCTGCTGTGGTATTCATTCTTTTTATTATTCCCCATCATCAAACACACAGACCCAGCTGGGGGCGCCACTGTGGGTGTGTTTACATTATTTTTGCATGTACACGTGGTGGGTCTCTCCGGAAAAGATGCCGGTCCGTAGTCGAAGGTGGTCGGGGGTGGCTTGCTTGAGGTCGAACAGCATATACCCGTGCTGAGGGGTTGTGGCATCTTTAAAGGCTTCCAACGCAAACGGTGTGCGGCCGGGATACATCTGTCTCGCCAGGTGCAGCAGTTGAGTGGTATCTCTCGGGTTTTTGAAGACCACCAGGTAGTGGGCATTTAAGCTGATATTCCGATGTTCTTTGTTTTTACTGAACAGATTCTGCACAATGTAGATGATGCTGAGCCGTCGATGATGGCTGCCTTTGGTAAAGAGTTGGGTGACCCGTGCATCCGTCTCCGCCATGAGATCATCCAGAACCACCAAGGTGTCGGGTTCCAAATCGGCCAGGTTGGGTAGGCCTTCCACGAACGTGATGTGGGGCATTGCTGCATACGCTTCCTGCCATTCTCCGTAACACCACACGACTCTGGCAATGGATGGAGTGATCATGCTGTCGGCGTGTTGAAGGAGCTTCCTGACGAAGTGCGTTTTGCCGGAGCCCGTCGGTCCTGCGATGACGCAAGTGAAGGGATGCTGCCACCCAGGGTCCATGGTTCGAGGTGTATCCGTTGTCGTGGTAACCCGCTCTTGTAAATTTCGTACGAGTGAACTGGAGTGGTGGTGGGTACAACGTCGGTCGTCGTTGTCTGTTCACGTTCAGAGATGGTGCTGGGGGTGGGTACAACGTGGGTGGTCGGTTCACTGTGAGGGATGAAATCCGGTGGGTCTTGAGACGTAGTAGGTGTACTTGGTGTAAGTGTAGAGCTCGACGTGGCTTGTACGCGGGGTGTGGTGGTGGTGGTGGTGGTGACTGGGCTCGATACGACTGGTGCTCTCTGTAGACCCGTTTCACTGATGGCTGGTGTTCTCAGTTGGTTAAGTAACGTACTGACATAGGCTACGTCGTAAAACACACCTCCGTACAACACACTCAGCAGGGTTAGCAATAGCACCCCAAAGACCACTTGCGCTTTGCGCGTTTTGCGAGACGCTGTCTTCGGAGGCAGCTGCTGTTGGTCCATAGCACTGTGGTCGGACGTGGAATGAAGGAGGACGGCAGTGGTGTCTGGCTTTATAGTCGTTTCACCTGGTTGGCAGCGACCCAGGAATTGAAGGAACTGGGCCAGCCTTGCCATTTTACGAAATGAAACAGTTTGCCACGTCGACGTTCCGTTTTCAAAATCTGCTCCACCGTGTAGTAGTCTTGCTGTGTTTTTACAACAGGCTGTAATTCCGTGTCGTAAAACGTCCCCAGCAACGTTTCCCCTTGGAGATCTTCCAGTTCATAGACTCGCCGCTGTCGGGGTAGGCGCCGTTTAATCAGGAAGTGCTCATCGCTCCAGTTGGGCAAGTAACTTTTCTCGAACTTGCCCTTGACTTTACTGATCCGTACAGGGTCCCCGACCTTGTACACCGCCTTCGTCGTTCGCTGCGATGGCCTGGGGTACAAGACACGCCGGACTTGGGCTTCATTGCGTTGGGTCACGGTAATGGGGGCTCTCTCTATACTTCGATGATAGGCTCGATTGTAACCCCTCACCAGTTTCGGGAGAACATCGATGTACCGCCTTGTATTCTTATAGGTGAAATATTTATACATGCGGCCTTTGAATGTCCTGTTGAACCTCTCCACCACGGAAGCCTTGGTCTCGTTGTACGTATGGAAGAAAAACACCTTCTGTTTCTTGAGAAAGGCTTGGAACGGTCTGTTGAGGAATTCCGTGCCTTCGTCGGTTTGCAAATACAAAGGTTTGCGCCCGGTCTTGAAGATGTCTTTGAACGCCGCTATGAGATTTGCCCCCGTTTTCGTCCGGATGGGTACCACCCACGCATACTTGGATAGGATATCGATGCACGTCAAGATATACCGATTCTCATCGTTGTGTTTGGCAAAGGCGCTCATATCGACCAAATCCGCTTGCCACTGGGCATCTATTCCTCCCACGATGACCCGGTTCCGTAGAAAATGGCGACGGACAGATCGATGTAAGGTATAGGTGTCTTGTCTTCTTAACCAATCTCGGACTTGGGCACGTTGTATCCCCTGGGGTTTGGCCGCTCGATAGAGAGCCGACAATGCACTATAGGCCGCCGGACTGTCGGGACTGTAGTATAAGTTATCCAACACCTTCTCCCAGCGCTTCATGGTGACAAAATGATGATGGACCCTGGCTCTATCGTTTATTTATAACGGGTATATCTTGGGCCGGAGTTTCTTTCTGATTTTCTTCGTGGACTTCCACAGTGGCCATGGTAAATGACCAGTCCAACTCGTCTGATGACCGCTTGATAAGCACTTCATCCACATCCACCACGGCATCTTCCAATGCAGACCATAGATCAGGGTGAAGGGTAAAATGCACTGTACCTCCATCTAGCCGAGCCAATTGAGCAAAGAAAGGGCCGCGTCGGATGTACACATCGTGACACAAGTGGATGAGGTCGCCGTCCAGTTCACCAGACAACACCCGTTTGAATTTGGTCCAGCCCTCCCGGGACAGACGAATGTGAGCCGGGCACGGTTGTGTAGGGTCCGTGTCTCCCACCACCTCCTCCATGATATCGACCTTATCCGCATACACGTGCAGGAAAACCTCGGGGGTCAAGCTGAAATACGCCAGTACTATATGCTCCGTCATGGTCAGTACGTGAATGGTACCAGATTTCACTGTCTCTCGTATTTATAGGGAGAACCCCGTGAGATCAAAGGATCAGGTGGTCATGTCATTGGGCTGACTGAGTCTAGCGGGGTAATCAATGGCATCGTCGTCGGGTTCATGTAGTTGTTCATGGGGTTCAGCCGCCGCGTCTTCCATAGCACGAACCCACGCCAATTGGTCGGGTGATCGGTCGTCCGGTGTAAATAACTGGTCCACAATAGGCACTATTTTCTCCAAGGCTGACCACACAGAGGGGCTTAGCAGGATACTTCGCGTAGGCTCTTGGTAGCGGCCCAGGCGTATGTGGACGGGAGGTACGGAATATACGTAGATGGCATTGTCCAGGTGGATGAGGTCTCCGTCCAACTCACCGCTCAACACCCGTTTAAATTTAGTCCAGCCATCACGCTGTAGCGTCACCGTATTCGATAGCATCTCAGCGGGCGTCCAGTAAATAGCTTCATCGTCTTTCACGAGGATGACTTTATCTTGATAGATGTATAACCTCACACTGGGTGTAAGAGGCAGGATGGCTCGTAGATAAGTTGACATGCTTGCTGTAAATGTCGAACGGAGAATGACACACACTCTGTCTCATCCCTCGTATTTATAGTGTCAATACCACAGCGCCAGGGTGAATAGGGCACAGACTAGTATGAGGCCAACCAGCCGGCGCTGGTTCCGGCGTGAGCGCTCCTGGTCCATAGCGCGAGCATCAAGGATGGCTGTCATAGTCCAGTAGTGGTGAGTGATGGCACGCCTCTCCATCGAGTGCACTCTGTGGAGGACCGCTTCTGTGAACTCGTTCAGGATCTGGCGTCGTCCCTCGTTGTCGTCGCCATCTGCAAACATGGACCGGACCACTGCTCGGTAACCCGTGAATGAATTCACCACGGTGGCATACTGTAAAATGCGAGTCGCATGGGGCTGGATCTCCGCCATGGCTCTGTAGAAATGAAGGTGTGGGATCCAGAGGGACGTGTTTTATAGACCAGATGTAGCTCTACGGGTGTAGTCCGTGATACGTACTATTCTGATGGGTTAGTCCAAAAAAGGGAGCAACAACAACAACACAGATTACAGATCAATCCTTTTATTATGCGTGAACAACATAGAAATGCATGTACTGACCTGTCTGTGGGAGGTTTCCCACAATGGCGTTCACCTTCGCGTCTTTTCGTGTACGTCCCTGTCTTTTCGTTAAAGTCCGTGTATCTTCGGTAAAGTCCGTGTCTTTTCGTAGACATGACCGCGGATGAATACATTCTTGCACTCACTCACACCAGCCGCCATCTTGTACCCAGCACCCACCATCCACACAGGCCGCCATTTTGAACCCAGCACCCACCATCCACACATGCCGCCATTTTGAACCCAGCACCCACCATCCACACATGCCGCCATTTTGAACCCAGCACCCACCATCCACACATGCCGCCATTTTGAACCCAGCACCCACCATCCACACAGGCCGCCATTTTGAACCCAGCACCCACCACCCACACATAGGCCGCCATCTTGTACCCAGCACCCACCACCCACACATTAGGCCGCCATCTTGTACCCAGCACCCACCACCCACACATAGGCCGCCATCTTGTACCCAGCACCCACCACCCACACATAGGCCGCCATCTTGTACCCAGCACCCACCACCCACACATTAGGCCGCCATCTTGTACCCAGCACCCACCACCCACACATAGGCCGCCATCTTGTACCCAGCACCCACCACCCACACACACGCCGCCATCTTGTACCCAGCACCCACCACCCACACATTAGGCCGCCATCTTGTACCCAGCACCCACCACCCACACATTAGGCCGCCATCTTGTACCCAGCACCCACCACCCACACATTAGGCCGCCATCTTGTACCCAGCACCCACCACCCACACATTAGGCCGCCATCTTGTACCCAGCACCCACCACCCACACATTAGGCCGCCATCTTGTACCCAGCACCCACCACCCACACACACACACGCATGCGCACACCGCCCCAATACCGCCCCAATTTTTTCTGCGCATGCGCAGTGAGGCGCTAATTACTCAATTTAGCTTTTGTATACTACTCACGTCACTGGAAGTGACCTATTCAAGTGGTCATAGTGACTGAAGGCCAAAGGTTGGAGGTCAGATACGCCAGATTTCCCAACCATAAATGCTAAAAGAATTCACCTTTCTATACAACTGGTGGATAGGTCAAAATACTGGACGGGCTGACAATCGCAATAAGGGCTCTCAATTTGTAACTCCGTATTTTGGAATTTGCCATTCCGGTTTGCACAAATAGTCTCCAACAGCAACAGCAAGTCTCGCATTGTCCCCTTGGCACAGTAAACGGTCAACATGGGTTGGCCTGTAGCAGTATCGTCATACCGGGTATCGAAAAAGAGATCGCATGTGGAGTGCATCGTGTAGAGCCTCAAAAATTACCAAAACAGTCGCTTCGTGCGCCCTCTTCGTCGAGTGAGGTAAATTGAAATACAATGCTGTAGAAACTGGTGACGGGACCAACAGGTTTCATTGTGTTGAAGAAATACTGAAAGGTATGTCTAAATCGTGTATATATAGTTGTCAGATTCTTCAGATTTTATTACCCATTTTTTCAGATATATTTATACTGTTTGCGAATGAATGTGATATGATGCTCACAGAGCTCGAATTTTGGCTGGAGACAACGACAACATGAATATGATGTGCACAGTAGGAGTGTCAGTTCAGACTGGCAAGGTCCTCAGTCGATTCAAGCTTTATATATGCGGTGAAGCCAAATGTACTCGGCTGAGAAGTTGGCAGAATAGCGACGTGAACTCGGCACTCGGATTAGTTCCGCCGGGTATTATTCAACTGGAACTAAAACCTGTGAATATTTTTTTTTCGTTACCATTCGTGCATTAAATAAGGTCATGTCAGCTTTAACCTGCTCACTGGGCTAATAATGGCGTTTTATTATTAGCATATTGTTATCTACATTCCGAATTCAGCACACAGAAGCGGGCGTTTTACGTGACGAATTGTATTGCCGCAGTCTCGTTTATTTGATCAACTACACACCAGGGCTCAATCTATTTCGTCCGTGGAATGAATTTTTGCCACATAAGGCGCATTTATTCAATTTTGTTCAACAGGGGGTGGGGGGTTATACGTATACTGTGAATATGTACTAAGCGAGATATGTATACGCCATATGCAGGTCCCACTGGAATATTACTGTCCAGAAAGGGATAGTTTACGATGTGGAAATTGTAATCATCTCTTTTGTCATAAAGTCGACGAGAGAGAATGCCCGCTTCATTTTTATAGAGATATAGATCTAAATATGATTTGCCTGTAGGGCTATCTGTAGTTTCCTTCAAATCCAGTGAAGGTGGATATATATAGCCGAAATGCACGATGTATGTGACTTACTGTTCATCAGGGACCAGTCGTTTCTATCGCTCAAATGATTTTGTGACAATATGAGACGCACCGGTGACAAGAATCCCGCGTTATTTGTGCCATCGCCTCACTAGTAGCCTGTATTTTACGTTATAATGCACAGAATTGGTTAATTATTCACTTCATCATGCTGCTTCTGTGAACAACAATCACAATTTGCGTTTCTGGAAATTCAAACAAAACCCATCAGGTATCGTGTGAAGCAGCAAGGCCGATCTATTCATATGGTATAGTGAAAGACCATTTTCATCACGATAAATTCACATGATTGGTAGCCACTCCTGAAGCTCTTACATTCGGCGTTGTTAAGTTCATCTGTGGCAACTCGATCGCTGAGACAACGATGTTAATTCAGACTCAGATTGATAGAGTCATACGGAGTCTATTACATAAGAAAGAATTTTGAGAAAAAGATCACAAAAGTATGAAGCGGCCTTCTCTCTCGTCGACTTTATGACAAAAGAGATGATTACAATTTCGACATCGTAAACTATTTTCTGGACAGTAATATTCCAGTGGGATCTGCATATGGCGTATACATATCTCGCCTAGTAGCATTTGCTAGATCCTGTGTTAAATGTGACGATTTTAATCATCGTCACAGAACACTGTTGCAAAAAAATTATAAAACAGGGCTATACCATCAAGCGCCTCCACTCAAAGTTTCTCAATTTTGGCGATTCATACCGCATGCTGATAGCAAAATACGAGCGTAGCTTGCAAGATCTATGGCGTTACGTTTCGTAACTTGTGTCTAATTCCGCTTAACCCGGGGCTAGGGGCCGTCTGAACCCATGTACTTCAAGATCCTCATGGTGCTCATATGAACACCATATACTACAATCCCTCATCAGGACCTTATTGACCGTATAAGTTCATTAATAGTATCTGTGTTCAAGAAAACTGATCGTAGATATATTAATGTCGGAAGCCATAAAGCATTCTTTAGCTCGACTACATACAAGAGATATCATTCATGGGATGTTTCTTTGTTTATAGAGTTGCTTGAATTTCTCATTAAAAATATCTATGTGAAATTTGGCAACACAATATATCAGCAGCATATAGGTATTCCAATGGGTACTAATTGTGCACCCCTGTTGGCTGACCTGTATCTGTTCTCTTATGAATATGACTATATGCTGGCGCTTTCAAAACCGATCCACTCAAAGCCCGTTCCTTCTCATTCACCAAACGCTATATAGACGATCTTCTCGCTGTGGATAATCGCTATATAAATGACGCAGTGAAGGATATATATCCACCTTCACTGGATTTGAAGGAAACTACAGATAGCCCTACAGGCACATCTTATTTAGATCTCTATCTCTATAAAAATGAAGCGGGCATTCTCTCTCGTCGACTTTATGACAAAAGAGATGATTACAATTTCGACATCGTAAACTATCCCTTTCTGGATAGTAATATTCCAGTGGGACCTGCATATGGCGTATACATATCTCGCTTAGTAGCATTTGCTAGATCCTGTGTTAAATGTGATGATTTTAATCAACGTCACAAAACATTGTTGCAGAAACTTATAAAACAGGGCTATTCCACCAAGCGCCTCCACTCAAAGTTTCTCAAATTTGGCGATACATATCGCATGCTGATAGCAAAATACGAACGTAGCGTGCAAGATCTATGGCGCTACGTTTCGTAACTTGTGTCTAATTCCGCTTAACCCGGGGCTAGGGGCCGTATGAACCCATGTACTTCAAGATCCTCATGGTACTCATATGAACAGTCACAATCAAAGCGTGACTGAGATACATCATTCTTTAGATGACGACTTTACAACGAATATTATGGATTAAGAATACTGATCAGCGATACGGATTTGATATTTTGGAACATCATGATGTCTTGCCGGCATCATTGAAAACTGTTGACCGCTTCTCTCTTGCAGGAAACAAGCCTATGTTTATGTATACTTTTTGTCTTTTTGAATTTGGTGCTAATACTGTTATATGGAAATGGAATAGGTCTTTGGATTATGGACGCGGATATTCTCTAATGGACGACGGCTGGATTATGAATGACGGACTAGACGCTTGTAATTTTAACCTGTGTATGCCTGGATTCTGCTGGTGGACAAGTTGTCCCCGAGGCCGGGCCCTGCACACCCAACAAACATAATGAGCACAACTAAAAGAAAAAATATGAAGACAGACCCGAGGAACCTTAGTGCAGGTTTCTCGGCCGAGTCTCTAATAGTTCGAAATGCACTAAGACCTTTTTCAATCCAAACGACAGATATATTTCTGACAGCAAAGCAAGGCCACGACATCAAACCTTGCAATATTGCGCTTGATGATTGTTTAGCACCGAATTCTACATGTAATAATTTCAAAATTTCTAAGTGTGGACACCGTGGATGTCTCACGTGTCCACTCTTTAATACTTCAGCTTCATTTAGTTCCGCGTTAACTGGTAACTCATATTCTGTTAACTCGTATGTTGATCTTAGTTGTTCTACTACAAACTGTATTTACTTAGTTTCCTGTAAGAAGTGTGGTCAACAGTATGTTGGCAAGACCACCCAAAGACTCCATCTTAGGGTGAACGGTCACAGAAAATCCGTTAAGGAAAAAGCAATTGCTTATAGGTAGGCATTTTTCTGGACCCGACCATGGCTGGGATAACTTTAGTATTCAGATCATAGACGTCGTCTATCCATCTACTAAGGATTCCCCCTTTGGATTTGAGAGAAAAATCCGAGAGCGGGAATTATTCTGGATGCTAGAACTTGTGTCGGTGTTTCCGTTTGGTTTAAATGATAATGTCAGTGGGTTCGGCAATGCTACAAACCGCCGTTCAAATATATCCAACATTACCCAACTATTTAAACCCCATCAACGGAGACAACGCAGCCATGGTTGGCGAAAGTTTAATAGTTCGATGATTCACGATCATATCACTTTAAATTACTTAATGGGTTTAACTAACGCACCCAATAGTATACATAGCTTACGTACAGTTCTGTATGCGTTACCTCCGAGAGCTTTAAATCAAATAGCCAGAGATATACAGCAATCTGCGTCTTCAGGAAATATAATACCATCCAAAATCAGTAAAGTATGTCAAGATATAGCGTATTTTCGGTTGTATCGTCCAGTGAACACAATCGAAACATCTCAAGATCGGCTTTTCTTGAAACTCAACTACTTGAATAAAGGACTGGACATCATTAATTTACCTCGAATCCTGAATGATCCAGAGGTACGCAACGCTGTACCAAACTATTTCAAGTTCACAGAACCTCCTTGCATTTCGTATAAGTACACTAAATCTATAGCCACCAAAATATTCAATTACTCCAATGCTGTCCAGGAGTTTAACTGGAACTTATACACGTCAGGAGGCTATAGTTGTGATTGTGAATCGTCGAACTTTATCTATACACCATGCAAACATATTGTGACTGGTGACCTTGATGTAGTGAGTGATAAGGATCTGAAATTACTCCTGATGAAAGGACCTAAATATAGAGAGCCAAGAAGAATAAATCTGAAGGCGGACCAGAAGATAGTCCTGACTGCATTAGAACAGTACGTTATTGATTGGTCTAAGCGAGAAAAAATTGAACCTACAGTACTCGCTGATTGGCTGGACCTCACCAAGAGCAAGGTCGTTGAAACAATCCGCCATATTGACAGAAGTACTCTTCCCCAAGCAAAATAAATACTGAGAAACCTCAATTCGCAAGAAGTTCTAGCAAATCTCCAGAGTAAATTCGTCATAGTCCCAGCAGACAAAGCTCCGAATAATATAATATTCATATGTAAATATTACTATTACCAGGTGCTGGTTAAAGAATTGAGTGTAGACATATCTTTATCAAATACATCTACTTACTCCCAAACTGCATTTACTCTGGAAGATTTATTTAACAATCACAAAAAGTTTCTCAGGGAAAGAGGTATTTGTCTTCCAACCAATCATAGCGACATACCAAAAATATACTGGACTCCCAAAATGCATAAATCACCTTACAAAGCTAGATTCATAGCTGGTTCTAGAAGCTGCACCACCAAGCTTCTTTCAACCCTATTGACGAGGGCCCTTCAGGAGGTAAAAGCATTTTGGGAAAGGTATTGCGCCACTATTTTCAAGAACTCTGGCGTTGAATGTATGTGGATATTGAAAACTCAAAATGTCTTACGGAAGAACTTGATGCTAAAGGTCACATACCGTACAGACATGTATCCACATGGGATTTCTCGACTCTCTATACTACAATCCCTCATCAGGACCTTATTGACCGTATAAGTTCATTAATAGTATCTGTGTTCAAGAAAACTGATCGTAGATATATTAATGTCGGAAGCCATAAAGCATTCTTTAGCTCGACTACATACAAGAGATATCATTCATGGGATGTTTCTTTGTTTATAGAGTTGCTTGAATTTCTCATTAAAAATATCTATGTGAAATTTGGCAACACAATATATCAGCAGCATATAGGTATTCCAATGGGTACTAATTGTGCACCCCTGTTGGCTGACCTGTATCTGTTCTCTTATGAATATGACTATATGCAGGCGCTTTCAAAAACCGATCCACTCAAAGCCCGTTCCTTCTCATTCACCAAACGCTATATAGACGATCTTCTCGCTGTGGATAATCGCTATATAAATGACGCAGTGAAGGATATATATCCACCCTTCACTGGATTTGAAGGAAACTACAGATAACCCTACAGGCACATCGTATTTAGACCTATATCTCTATAAAAATGAAGCGGGCTTTCTCTCTCGTCGACTGTATGACAAAAGAGATGATTACAATTTCGACATCGTAAACTATCCCTTTCTGGATAGTAATATTCCAATGGGACCTGCATATGGCGTATACATATCTCGCTTAGTAGCATTTGCTAGATCCTGTGTTAAATGTGATGATTTTAATCAACGTCACCAAACATTGTTGCAGAAACTTATAAAACAGGGCTATTCCACCAAGCGCCTCCACTCAAAGTTTCTCAAATTTGGCGATACATATCGCATGCTGATAACAAAATACGAACGTAGCGTGCAAGATCTATGGCGCTACGTTTCGTAACATGTGTCTAATTCCGCTTAACCCGGGGCTAGGGGCCGTATGAGCCCATGTACTTCAAGATCCTCATGGTACTCATATGAACAGTCACAATCAAAGCGTGACTGAGGTACATCATTTTAGATGACGACTCTATAACGAATATTATGGATTAAGAATACTGATCAGCGATACGGATTTGATATTTTGGAACATCATGATGTCTTGCCGGCATCATTGAAAACTGTTGACCGCTTCTCTCTTGCAGGAAACAAGCTATGTTTATGTATACTATGATTGTCTTTTTGAATTTGGTGCTAATACTGTTATATGGAAATGGAATAGGTCTTTGGATTATGGACGCGGATATTCTCTAATGGACGACGGCTGGATTATGAATGACGGACTAGACGCTTGTAACAATCAAAGCGTGACTGAGATACATCATTCTCTAGATGACGACTTTACAACGAATAGCATATGGATTAAGAATACTGATCAGCGATACGGATTTGATATTTTTGGAACATCATGATGTCTTGCCGGCATCAACTGTTGACCGCTTCTCTCTTGCAGGAAACTAGCCTATGTTTATGTATACTATGATTGTGTTTTTGAATTTGGAGCTAATGCTGTTATATGGAATATGGAATAGGTCTTTGGATTATGGACGCGGATATTCTTTAATGGACGACGACTGAATTATGAATGACGGACCAGATGCTTGTAATTCGTCCAATTTCTACGTCAATGGTCGACATACTTCTGTGTGATATGTTAGTCTGACTTTTTCTATCTGACTTCTAGCCCAGGTTCAGCGGAAAAGGCGGAACAGTTATACGAACGTCATTGCCATATTTTGCCATTATATGTGGTATTTATCTTCAAGTAGGAGATACATGGAATGGAAAAGCGTGATTTTAAAAATAGGTACCTGTAATGCGACAGTAGAAAATATACACAAAAAACTTCGATGTGCTCATAATGGTCATAAAACAGAGAACGTTGAAAATAGTTTGAGTGGAAGCGCTTTGTGGTTCAGGCCTGTTTTATAAGTTTCTGCAATGTTTTGCGTCGTTGATTAAAATCGTCATATTTTACACAGGATCTGGAAAATGCTACTCGGTGAGATATGTATACGCTATATGCAGGTATCACCGGAATATTACTTTCAGAAAGGGATAGTCGAACTTGTAAGTTTACGAGAGAGAAAGTCCGTTTCGTTTTTATAGAGATATACGTATAAATATGATTGCCGTTAGGGCTATCCTGTGAAGGTGGATATATATCCTTCACTACGCCACTTAAATAGCGATTATTTAAAGTGAGAAGATCGTCTATATAGCGTTTAGTGGATGCGAATGACCGTTTTTTGCATATCGCTCCAATTTGAAAGCATCTGCATATTTAGGTCAGCCAAAACTGGTGCAGAATTAGTACCCGCTGGAATATCTATAGGCTGCTGATATACTGTGTTGCCAAATTTCACATATACCAGCATTATCACCAATTTAAAAAACAACAACAAAACAACCATAGAAAGCATAGACATGGGCTAGTTTCCTGCAAAAGATAAGCGGTCAGCAGTTTTCAATAATGCCGGAAAGACATCATGATGTTCCAAATATATCAAATACGTCTCGCTGCTCTGTATTGTTAATCCATATGAGTTCCTTTGCAAAATCGTTATCTAGACAATAATGTATCTCAGTCAAGCTTTGATTGTCAGTGATGATATGAACACCATGAGGATCCGGACGTTTGTAGCCACTGAACTTTCTTAGCCGTCACACCGACCGTTAGCCTGTGTGACTAAACGACTCTGATCTGTCTGACACGGAACACACGGTGTACTCATATTGAAGAACTTATGTCCTCACATAGACGATCATTCGAATGGTACAGTCACCTCCGAGACTGTCATGAGAAATTCAACCATCGTCCTTAATAAACAAAAGTCTTAAAATGAGCCGCTCACATTAGGCTATGATAAGAAATAGCTCAATTTAAGAAATATGTTCTTTGGGCTTTTAAAAATGCCTTGAATTAGATATAGAATATGGCAAGTTTGCCCCCTTAGGATCACCATTTTGAATTTGACCATTATGATTCGCGCCTAAGATTATGGAAAGAGTCTCAAAAATAATGCTACAACATTATGCTATTATGAGAGTAAGCTAAATTGTACTCTGGGATTCCAAAAATGCATTGATTTAGACATAAGATATGTAAATTCGCGTGCTGCAGATGCCCACATATGACTGCTATTTTGAATTTTGCCATTATACTTTGCGCTGAGTATTATGTGAATGGTCTTAAACTGAGTACATCATAATAACCCAGGAGACGAATTATCCTAATTGCAACACATTTGTAGTTTGGACTGCTCAAAATGATTTGAATTAGACAAAGCATATGGAAAATCGTAAATTTTAGATGACATTCTATGAACGTTACTTTCTCTTTTACCATCATAGCGATTTTCTCCAAAGATTATGTGAATAGTCTTAAAATGAGCCTGTGAAGCTAAGCTATTATTCGACAAATTTCATTTTGACAAATATCTTCATTACCTTAAATTAGACAACTGATTTCAAATTTCCAGAGTTTCAGATTAAGCCATGTGACCATCAGTTTTAATTTTATCATTCAGTTTTTCGGTAAAGAGTATGCAAAGAGTCTAGTAATAAGCCTTAGTTGTTAATGTCGTTCCAACCATCGAGAGATAATTGATGCTCGATTCCGCGAGCTTCAGCTTAGGACTGTCACTGTCCTACCAGAAGAGATCCTAGAACTACGCTGGAGACGGATAACAGAGGTTAATGGTGGTGTTTAAATGCTCCTGGATGTGGATTGCTATTATACATGTAGCACCATTCTCTAACAGGGCAACCTTAATTTGCTGAAATTGTTGCTCACTAAGTTACATTAACTTCAGATTTATAAGTGGTCTGATCGGCAAAACCACTTGTCGGATCTAAACAAAATTAAATTTAATTGAACCATTATAACCACAGCCTCTTTTGCTTCCAAACTTAACGGAAACGTTTGCTTTCTCGACCAAGACTTGGCTAAAATAAAATCCCATGATCACCATCGACCTAGAGAAATATAAACTAGAACCGATATGATGTCATGTCTCTAAATTCACGTAATTTTTCTGACGATGTCAGTCAGCTTTTTCTAGATTCATTGTTTAATGGTGGTATCGAGTATCGTATCGTATTTGTATCTTGGTTATCTATACAGCCATCACTCCAAATCTGTCTAAATGTCTCTAAGACGTGCTTTTTTGTGTGGAAATTACAAACTTGAAACGAAATTATATATACCCTTGTTAGGTTATTTAACTCGAAAGCTGCGTGCGTGAAGCCCCACACGTTTGATATTAGAGCATTTAACTTCCTTTACCTGTCCTTTACCTGTTCTATATGTTGTCACAAGAAGAATAATATGCTTACGTGAATAAAGCTGATTCTGATTCTATTATTGATGCTGTCTATCCTGAGCCCCAAAGGCGCAGTACTAAGAGATCAAATCGTGCATAGGTCTGTCAATTTGGACCAGTTAATCATACAACTCAGTGAACTCAGAATGGAGTAAAGCTTTATGCATGGGAATAGAATACTCCTGGGCATTTTCGTGCACCAAACGGAAGTCATGTGTCTACAAATCAGGAAAGGCTCATGTCTCCGGAAAATATCCACTGAAGGCTAAGACAGACAGTTAATCTTGTAAATACCCGCTCAGCAGTAGGTAGATTTCAATCTACCTTGGCTAATACTTGTTTGGAGCAATATCGTCTAAAGCATATTTAAAAGTCCGATAAATGATTAATGACTTTACTGACATTATCATTTAGACGTTCCGATACAACAAATGTCTTGCATGTGTATGCTAACACACAGACAACCAACTCCTGTTTCCACGTCTAAAATCTGTATCAAAGTTGCGCAGTGACTACCCCCGTCCCGTACTCCTCATATATAGATGCCTATGTTGTGCGTGCCTCTGCCGTGCGTGCCAGAGGGTAGTGATATGATTTTAGAAACGCTGCCCTGTCAGACTGTTGGAGAGTGACACTGTGGCAGGTAACTGATATGGGGTCCGGTAGCCGATGGGCGGTGATATTGACTGAAGGAGGTGACTGTAGGGGGGTGTAGAAGCCGTGACACGACGAAAGACCGTCATTAGACGTCTGGCTTAACTCTTGTGTTGAGACAAGCTTGAGAAAAATTGAGATAAAAGAGGTTCCTGTATATAGCTGACGTACTCTTTTGAAAATCAGATATTATTTTTGATTCTGTTTGCGATACGAAAGGAAAATTCGCCATGCTATATCCATTTAGTGTTTGAAGAAGTCGACTTTCTGCCTATATTATTTTCTTAGTCATCTTAATAGAGTTAGCCTGTGGAGACCGACTGCAAGGCTTTCATATCGGGCCCTAGCTCTTATATATGGTCTTTCATTCGGGCGACGTCGCGTGGCGCGATTTTCTAGGTTAATCTAGTTGCAAACTACGACGGGGAGGCGAACGTTCGTCGCGCGTCGTGTTTAGAAATTTCCTCCAATCGCGACACTCGGCGGAAGGTCGCGTCGCGCTTTGATGTTCTGCGCATGTTTGCCTGGAGAACAACGATTATTTTCAGAGAAGAACATCCATTTTGTTGCAGGTTTATGTTGTATTCAATAAATTCGTACACGAAACCTATAATAGTGAGAAAAACGCAAAAAATTGGTCGACTTTCTGCCTATATTATTTTCTTAGTCATCTCAATAGTGTTAGCCTGTGGAGACCGACTGCAAGGCTTTCCTATCGGGCCCTAGCTCTTATATATGGTCTTTCATTCGGGCGACGTTGCGTGGCGCGATTTCCTAGGTTAATCTAGTTGCAAACTACGACGGCGAGGCGAACGTTCGTCGCGCGTCGTGTTCAGAAATTTCCTCCATTCGCGACACTCGACGGAAGGTCGCGTCGCGCTTTGATGTTCTGCGCATGTTTGCCTGGAGAACAACGATTATTTTCAGAGCAGAACATCCATTTTGTTGCAGGTTTATGTTGTATTCAATAAATTCATACACGAAACCTATAATAATGAGAAAAACGCAAAAAATGGTGGTTCTGTGCAATTTTCGCCTGCCACGCGTTGAGCCAGGTTCGATTATTAATGCAAAGTATTTTTTTTATTATCAATTATTTTTTGTTTTATTTCTTTACAGTCCCGTTATGTTCTCCAATGAATTAAGATAACATAAATTATAGATATTTTATAACTTCCATATTTAAATGTATAAAACATTAAATTATCCACTTACTATGACCAATTTAATATCGTTAAGTCACTATTATTAACCAATAGTTAGCTGAAGTATGACAATGATTAAAAATAGAAAAAAACGATCTCTTATTTTATATTCGTCCCAACCAATTCTTTTGTTTGTCGTTTATGCCATCACCTTAAAATAGTATAGAAGAACAATTTAATTAAGCTGACGAATAGAACTTTTCTTCTGAATAAAAGAAGTATAGCCAAGAAAATCTGTTTGAGATATTATTCACACTAAATCACTCGATGCTCACGTAGGAGACATGCACAATGGCTTTGCATAACTCGACGCGAACGTCCGCAGCGTGTGGCGTATTAGTGAAATTTCAAAACGCGACGCGTTAAATTTTCTGCAACCAAATACAATAATGTTCGTCTTCTCTGTATTAATTTCCAATGGTGTAATTTCCAGTTTCCAATCGCTACAAAAGCCTGAAAACGCGTCTAAGGCTTTTTGCGACTAGATCGGTCTTATAATAGGGCAATGATGTTTTTGCAGTAGATAACGTGTCATTACCGAGATTTATAAAATACCAATGACTCTCTGCAGTTAAGTCCTCCAAATCGTCCATAAGGATCCAGACGAGGAACAAGATTCACATAATATTTTGTATTTCTATAAGTACTATGCTTAACATTAAATATATATTGCCCCAAATCTCATATTTATTAATTTGTGCCATAAACCAAACTCGCCAAACATTATCATTTTTAAAGTCAGTGAATGCAACCTGCTCACTGGGCAAACACTCGTGAGACCGTTTGGAGGAAACCATGTGGATACTACATCATATAGATGTTCAAAAGCATATTATTGTCTACATTCTGAATTCGACACACAAAAGCGGGCGTTTTACGCGACGAATTACATTGCCGCAGACTCTTTTTTTTGATCAACTACACACAGGATCCAGTCTATTACGTCCGTGGAATGAATTTTTGATACACAAGGCGCATTTATTCAATTTTGTTCAACATAAAAAAAACCCATAACATTTCGCATAAAAACATCTATAGGTCAATTTCGAAAATGCGTTGTGGAACTAAGGTATTTTCTACTCGGGGAAGTCATCAATTGAATGCAGACATTAGATCTTTTCGAAGCCTGTACGTTTGAAAATGGACGCTCATTTTACGATAATTTTGTGATAACTTCATAACTATCCATCTCAATGCAGATATAGTCACATCGTTGATGAATAAACCTTTTAATAATACCTGTATATATATGATATACATAGTTCTAAACATGAGCAGTGTGACTAACGTCACAGGACCTACGAAGTAGAGTAGGCATTAGGACTCGAACGCGAATTGAACTCTTGGAAATCCCCACCCCCAGTTGAAATCCTGCCTATATTAAGATGGGCACCGCCCAAGTCAGAATCGCCAGTGATTTTCATCAAAAATCACCAGAAATTTTCATCAAAAGTAGGTATGCTTAGAACTTGTTGGTAACAGTCTCCTAATGCGCCTTCATTCCAAAAATAAATAACGATTGCCGATTTAATTTTACAATTTTTTAACTAAAGGAAACAGATTGAATAATAAAAAGTTCAGTAGATTTCAAGCTTTACGTGTGAAAATACATTTACATCTCTTTAATGGTTTTCAGTGCCCTTGTCCAGGATCAAAACAACTTTTTGAATCGCATTATTTTCCCAACAATACAACAAATTTTTATATATAGTACTATAGTAGAAAGGTAGCATTTATGTAGTTTACGGTAATTCAACTCAAGACCAACACCTTCTCTGCGCAAGATAATAATGATTCTATGTCATTCTCCTGAGCATAACCGGTACAAAGATGAATAAATAGCGTCTCTACATCACGTTGTTATCTAGATATATGAGACAATTGTGGGTAATGTACTATTCCGGTTTTCTTGTTTCACATTATATTCTATGACGGTTGATCGGTGATTTTCTTCATTGATAAGCATTAAACCACCTCACCTTCGTTGTGTGAATCGGAATTGCATTGCTGTGACACACCAACACACTCCGTGGCAGTGATTCTGTATCCCCTAATCAAGGAATCAAAATGGATCAAGATTTGAAATGACAAGAAAAACTTAGACATATTTTGTTTACACATGTAATTTTTTGTTTAAATTATATCCCAGTGTGATATATAGTCAATATTCAAGAGGTACAAAAAACCTCAAAGTATGTGCTCATATTTTCACATGATGATCAAAGTTACTTTATCTAGTTAAATTCTACCCAAAGAAAATAAATTAAGACCCTTTAAACATGCCGTCATAGCTTTGTTTCACCCTCAGTAAACTTTTATCATTGTTGCTCACACAGACTAATCTGAAGGATGATATCAGATCTTTCTTTCTTCTGCTGGGTTATTGCACCAGGCTGACTTAATTGGTTGATGTAGGATATTCTCTCTCGTCGACTTTATGACAAAAGAGATGATTACAATTTCGACATCGTAAACTATCCCTTTCTGGACAGTAATATTCCAGTTGGACCTGCATATGACGTATGCATATCTCGCTTAGTAGCATTTGCTAGATCCTGTGTTAAATGTGACGATTTTAATCAACGTCACAAAACATTGGTGCAGAAACTTAAAAAACAGGGCTATTCCACCAAGCGCCTACACTCAAAGTTTCTCAAATTTGACGAAACATATCGCATGCTGATAGCAAAATACGAACGTAGCGTGCAAGATCTATGGCGTAACTTGTGTCTAATTACAAGCGTCTAGTCCGTCATTCATAATCCAGCCGTCGTCCATTAGAGAATATCCGCGTCCATAATCCAAAGACCTATTCCATTTTCCACATAACATTATTAGCACCAAATTCAAAAAGACAATCATAGTATACATAAACATAGGCTTGTTTCCTGCAAGAGAGAAGCGGTCAACAGTTTCAATGATGCCGGCAAGACATCATGATGTTCCAAAAATATCAAATCCGTATCGCTGATCAGTATTCTTAATCCATAATATTCGTTGTAAAGTCGTCATCTAAAGAATGATGTATCTCAGTCACGCTTTGATTGTGACTGTTCATATGAGTACCATGAGGATCTTGAAGTACATGGGTTCATACGGCCCCTAGCCCCGGGTTAAGCGGAATTAGACACAAGTTACGAAACGTAGCGCCATAGATCTTGCACGCTACGTTCGTATTTTGCTATCAGCATGCGATATGTATCGCCAAATTTGAGAAACTTTGAGTGGAGGCGCTTGGTGGAATAGCCCTGTTTTATAAGTTTCTGCAACAATGTTTTTGTGACGTTGATTAAAATCATCACATTTAACACAGGATCTAGCAAATGCTACTAAGCGAGATATGTATACGCCATATGCAGGTCCCACTGGAATATTACTATCCAGAAAGGGATAGTTTACGATGTCGAAATTGTAATCATCTCTTTTGTCATAAAGTCGACGAGAGAGAATGCCCGCTTCATTTTTATAGAGATAGAGATCTAAATAAGATGTGCCTGTAGGGCTATCTGTAGTTTCCTTCAAATCCAGTGAAGGTGGATATATATCCTTCACTGCGTCATTTATATAGCGATTATCCACAGCGAGAAGATCGTCTATATAGCGTTTGGTGAATGAGAAGGAACGGGCTTTGAATGGATCGGTTTTTGAAAGCGCCTGCATATAGTCATATTCATAGGAGAACAGATACAGGTCGCCCAACAGGGGTGCACAATTAGTACCCATTGGAATACCTATATCCTGCTGATATATTGTGTTGCCAAATTTCACATAGATATTTTTAATGAGAAATTCAAGCAACTCTATAAACAAAGAAACATCCCATGAATGATATCTCTTGTATGTAGTCGAGCTAAAGAATGCTTTATGGCTTCCGACATTAATATATCTACGATCAGTTTTCTTGAACACAGATACTATTAATGAACTTAGACGGTCAATAAGGTCCTGATGAGGGATTGTAGTATAGAGAGTCGAGAAATCCCATGTGGATACATGTCTGTACGGTATGTGACCTTTAGCATCAAGTTCTTCCGTAAGACATTTTGAGTTTTTCAATATCCACATACATTCAACGCCAGAGTTCTTAGAAATAGTGGCGCAATACCTTTCCCAAAATGCTTTTACCTCCTGAAGGGCCCTCGTCAATAGGGTTGAAAGAAGCTGGGTGGTGCAGCTTCTAGAACCAGCTATGAATCTAGCTTTGTATGGTGATTTATGCATTTTGGGAGTCCAGTACATTTTTGGTATGTCGTTATGATTGGTTGGAAGACGAATACCTCTTTCCCTGAGAAACTTTTTGTGATTGTTAAATAAATCTTCCAGAGTAAATGCAGTTTGGGAGTAAGTAGACGTATTTGATGAAGATATGTCTACACTCAATTCTTTAACCAGCACCTGGTAATAGTAATATTTACATATGAATATTATATTATTCGGAGCTTTGTCTGCTGGGACTATGACGAATTTACTCTGGAGATTTTGCTAGAACTTCTTGCGAATTGAGGTTTCTCAGTACTTGTTTTGCTTGGGGAAGAGTACTTCTGTCAATATGGCGGATTGTTTCAACGACCTTGCTCTTGGTGAGGTCCAGCCAATCAGCGAGTACTGTAGGTTCAACTTTTTCTCGCTTAGACCAATCAATAACGTACTGTTCCAATGCAGACAGGACTATCTTCTGGTCGGCCTTCAGATTTATTCTTCTTGGCTCTCTATATTTAGGTCCCTTCATCAGGAGTAATTTCAGATCCTTATCACTCACCACATCAAGGTCACCAGTCACAATATGTTTGCATGGTGTATAGATAAAGTTCGACGATTCACAATCACAACTATAGCCTCCTGACGTGTATAAGTTCCAGTCAAACTCCTTGACAGCATTGGAGTAATTGAATATTTTGGTGGCTATAGATTTAGTATACTTATATGAAATGCAAGGAGGTTCTGTGAACTTGAAATAGTTTGGTACAGCGTTGCGTACCTCTGGATCATTCAGGATTCGAGGTAAATTAATGATGTCCAGTCCTTTATCTAAGTAGTTGAGTTTCAAGAAAAGCCGATCTTGAGAGGTTTCGATTATGTTCACTGGACGATACAACCGAAAATACGCTATATCTTGACATACTTTAACCCGGGGCTGGGGGCCGTATGAACACATGTACTTCAATAACCTCATGGTACTCATATGAACAGTCACAATCAAAGCGTGACTGAGATACATCATTCTTTAGATGACGACTTTACAACGAATATTATGGATTAAGAATACTGATCAGCGATACGGATTTGATATTTTTGGAAACATCATGATGCCTTGCCGGCATCATTGAAAACTGTTGACCGTTTCTCTCTTGCAGGAAACAAGCCTATGTTTATGTATACTATGATTATCTTTTTGAATTTGGTGCTAATACTGTTATATGGAAAATGGAATAGGTCTTTGGATTATGGACGCGGATATTCTCTAATGGACGACGGCTGGATTATGAATGAAGGACTAGACGCTTGTAATTTCACCACCAGTGGGCAATTTGAGCTGAATTTGAAGCCTGATGTGGTCTGTGATGAAATGTTTGGATGTGAAATAGGATACACGTTAAAGGCCACAGTTTACATATATCTATAACAATATACTGAATTGTGTGTATTGAGGCTGGCAATTTGGTAATAGCAGTGTAGATAAATGCACTAACAAATGATGGAAAATTAGCATTTCCTATTTCATAAAAACAATTACGGATGGCATATCCCACCAGATTTTGTACTGTGTTATATATACAGTGAAACATACAGCCAAGGGTTCCCGATGGGCATGACAGTGCACTCGCTGAGCCATCAATAAATAACAAAAAAAATAATTATAAATCAAATTTTCATCAGAATTCGGTCAGCTCAGAACTTGCTGGTAACAATGCCCTAATGCACGTTCATGCCAAAAATCAAGGTTCTAATGTCAACGGTTCTCCTTATTTTGCCGACGAAAGGATTCGGATGGACTGACTGACTGACTGACTGACTGCCTCACTCACTCACTCACTCATTACCGGACAATTTGCGATGTGTAGCCTACTTCGTAGGAATAAGAAGGCAGATGCAAGTGGTTATGTGAAAGTCTGGTTAGCAAGGCTGCAAGCCGTGAAGCGTCGAATTATATAGCCGAAATGCATGTTATATGTGACCAGTCGTTTCTATCGCTCGAATGATTTTGTCATAATATAAGACGTACTGGTGATAAGAACCCCGCGTTATTTGTGCCGTCGCCACATTATAGCCTGTCTATTTTAATTAGTCGTCTACTTTGGAGCTTCTAAAAAAAATAAGTAATTAACTCTGCATACATTTTCTTTTTTTGTGTTGTGTAGAACAAATTAAATTTAACAAACTGACTACCATTATCCCGTGATATCGATAATATATCACTCTTTAAATAACTCCAGTACATTGTTTCATGTACCGGGCTCATAATGTATTCGTGTTTACCAGCACAAAGGTCAACACTGCCGCGTATGGTCATAGAGGTGTGTGCGGTTTATCATTCGGCAATTTGGGATATAAGCGACACTCTCACGGACCGCCTGTTATTAGTTTATACGGCATCAATGACCTTTGTGACAGTAGGCATAAATACATTATGACGTCTCCCTACGTAATTGAGATCGAGTACATGAAACAACTGTACTGAAGTTTTAGATGGAGAGAATTACAAAGTTATTTCAAGCGTAATATATTATCGATATCATGGAGAAATCGTAGTGATTTTGTATACTTCAGTTTGTTCTACACGTTGCAAAAAAGAAAATGAACTATTGGGCTTTGACAAGCTTCAAAGTAGACGACTAATTAAAATGGCAGACTTTAGTAGCCTGTATTTTATGTTATGATGAACAGAATGGTTTAATAATTCACCCCATCATGCTATGCTTCTGTGAACAGCAGTTATAATTTGCGTTTGTGGAAATTCAAACCATCAATCAGGCACCGGGTGAAGCAGCAAGGCCGATATAAGCATATGGAATAGTGATACATTTTCCTCACATTGGCGATAAATTCACATGATTGGTAGCCACTCCTGAGGCTCATTCATTCATCGTTGTTAAATTAATCTGTGGTAACTCGATCGCTGAGACAACCATGTTAATTCAGGCTCCAATCGCTACGTTGCTGAAGTTCTTCGTCCACAGGTTTTGCCCTACGCAGGCGCCGTCGGTGATGGGTTTGTCTTCATGGACGACAATGCCCGTCCACATCGGACAATGACTTCTTCCAAACTGAAGGCATTGAGCGGATGCAGTGGCCCGCCAGTTATCCGGATCTCAACCCCATCGAATATCTGTGGGATCAGTTGAAGCAAGCGGTCTATCGTCGAGTTGGGATGGAGTCAGATCTTGATGATGTGACACGCCTTCTTCAGGAGGAGTGGTTAGCCATCCCGCAAAATCGGATCACACGTCTCATCAACACGATGCGAGCTCGTTGTCGGAATGTGATACAGTGTCGCGGTGGTTACGCGCGATTTTAACGATTACTGGCCGTCGAGACACCCAGTGAACATGTTGAATGTGTGATGAATTGAACATTTGCCATTGAAATATCTTCAAAATCCTACCGAGTTCCAGTTTGCGCATGCTCATTAGAGCACAACTGCACCTACAGGATAATCCTTGATACACCGTGTCGGCTTGATTACTGGGATAGTGTGTGCAAAATTTCATCGCGATCGGGCAAATATATTGGGACATATCAAACAACGCTTTGGGGGGAACTTACTTTCGTTGCACTATTTAGAAAAGGAACATCTTCCGAACGGTGCACGGTCGTATATATTCCGTACGCTATCTTCTAATGTAAAAAGGCGGAGGAGATTGATGGTATAAACCTGTTGTGGAATAAATTTGGACGCCAATATCTATCAAACGATATAACAACTTGCTACCGTATTACGTAGGACAAATGTACACCTTTACGCCATATGCAGATCATTCTGGTATACCATTCAACGAGGGGTAGTGCGATAGTAGACAACTGATCAAAAATACTTCGATTTGCTCAGGGCAAAAACAAACACTGTTGAATATTGTTGGAGACAACAAGAGCACAGAATTGGGAAATTATTCCTGTTCATATGTACATGCCCTTGTCGACCATGCAGCTGAGCCTGTCATCTATTTCGTCGCTAACTTCGTCTAGTTACTGGAATAGCCAGGATAAAAGTGAAGCAATGTGGCAGAAATTTTAAGCCACTTGTGAACTGGGACGGAATATTGAGACCAGTTAATACAGACTCGAGGTGTAGGCTTCATCCGCCGAACATGACATAGTCGCTGAACCTATCTGAGATGTTGTTCAATTTTCCGACGAATGATCAATAACTGCCAGTATAGTACTATAGTTACTGTGGAGAAGAGCTCGGTTTAATACATGTAAACACACTGTTATATAACATGAATGATTGTTATGTGGGTTACAATTTGATGATGATGGATCGTTTCATTTCCATTAATCATTTCGGTCAGCTTTACTTGAATTGGGGACGCAAATAACTACTGTAACGTTAAACGGAAATCGACGTTCGATTGATTTAACGCAACATTAAAGGGTGGTGGAAAACGATGTCGGAGTACTGACAGGAAGGCATATGATACCGCAGACAAATAAACTGACTGCATATTTCTAAAACATCACAAGAACCAAAAGTGATCCCTGTGATGATTTGTATCTCAGCCATGCTTTTATTGCGCCTGTTCATGTTGACGTATTGAATGGCATGACAACGCGACCTCTAGTACTGGCTTGAGCGGTAGTAGGGATACAAATACTTCAGAGCAATGATGTACTAGCCCCGTCAAGTCACCTGTTGGAAAATGACAAATATGTGATCGACAGATAGTTAAAAACGTCCCAACGAGGGAGTATTTATGAAATACAAGTTCGTATTCTGAACAAATACCAGTGGGATCCGACGTCGACCAAGAGCTTCATTCTCCACCATGTTTACAAGTCGCAAAGCTACAATCACAATGATTTGTGCAGAGGGCAAGCATCGGGGACGAAAGTCCACCAGCAGAATCTCACCGTATACAGGGAACAAAGGGTGGTGGAATATGATGCCGGCCTACCGACAAGAAGGCATATGATTCACAGACAAATAAACTGACTGCATTTTTCTAAAACATCACAAAAACAAAAACATGATCCCTGTGATGATTTGTATCTCAGCCACTCTTTTTTTGCAGCTGTTCATATGGATATATTGAATGACGTGACCACACGGCCCCTAGCACCGGCTTCAGCGGTATTAGATACAAATATTTCAGAGCGATGATGTGACCGTCAGATAGTAATGAACGGCCCAAACGAGGGAGTATTTACTGTATGCAAGTTCGTATACAGAACAAATACTTGCGAGATCCGACGCCAACCAAGCGCTTGACACATATGTGACTGAACTATCGGATCGTGTGATGATATTGGAGAATGGCGATATAGAAGATGATGAAACCATGGACACACATTGAAAATGACAGAATTTGAATATCTCAAAGGTTATTCTTGCTATGGAATATGGAACTCGAAGTCTACATCTGTTCAAAGCTGTCAAATATCACACCACATAATAGAGTCATTGAGTAATTACACGTTTCAGTGGGTATAGCTATCAAGGTAAACGTAAACTGAGGTTACAGGGATTGCATCAGATATCAGCTTCAAGTCTACAACATTCATCAACATATATGGTCCATTCCATAATGGGAAGATAGTTCGCCTATCAGTTGGCGAACTTAAGCTATTACTGGCAAGGCAGAAGCGGCCAACAGCCTGCATTGATGTTACCGAAATAATAGATAGTGGTTGTGTTTCAAATACTCCCACCAGCTCAGCTAATGAAAACATTAGCCTAATTGGTGTGAGATATTTTTTTTAGGTTATACGAACATAATGAATTACAAGCGTCTAGTCCGTCATCATAATCCAGCCGTCGTCCATTAGAGAATATCCGCGTCCATAATCCAAAGACCTATTCCATTTTCCATATAACAGTATTAGCACCAAATTCAAAAAGACAATCATAGTATACATAAACATAGGCTTGTTTCCTGCAGGAGAGAAGCGGTCAACAGTTTTCAATGATGCCGGCAAGACATCATGATGTTCCAAATATATCAAATGCGTTTTTGAAAGTGTTTTTCTTATGACGTTTTAAAACGACTCATAATAACGTTTTAAGAATGTCGTCATAATAATATTTGAACGTATTAAAATCCCTGTTATGACGTTATGGAAAATATTGAAATGTTTTAAAAACGTTGATGATGTTATGGAGAACATTTTTAATAATGTTTTATAACCCTACACTTTTATATTTTATAAACGTTTTAATATCATCTTTTGCAAATCTTATGAAAACGTTTTAAGTTTGCTGGGAACGGCCTCTTTGGTAATGAGCATGAAACTTCAACTCAGCGTATTATCAACGCTGACATAAAAAACATAGTCCTCATAATACTGGGTGGTATATCGCTCGTGGATATATCTAAAGCAGTTCTGGAAATTTGATTATTTTGGGGCGGGGGTGGGGGGCAGTTGAATACCAAAAATAAGTCTGCTTTAATGGGTTAGAATCCACAAATTACCTGGATATGGGGCTTCAATTTATTACTTCAATTTGAAATTTCTGGTCACTGGGTTATTACTGTTTGTGTGAGTTCCACACCGTGGATCGTTTGGAAGGATTTGTGCTGCGCCAAGCTGATTCTTGACTACATTCCCTATTCGGCACACAGAAGCGGGCGTCTTACGGGACGAATTGTATTGCCACAGTACTCGTTTATTTGATCAAGTACACATCAGGCACCAATGCTTTTTGTCTCTGGAATGAATTTATGATAATATAAGATGTACTGGTGACAAGAACCCCGTGTTGTTTGTACCGTCGCCTCAGTAGTATCCTGTATTTTATGTAATAATGAACAGAATGGGTTAATTATTCACTCCATCATGCTGCTTCTGTGGACATGAGCTGTAACGTCAAATGCATCTAAACCATCAATTATTATTTGCGTTTCTAGGAATTCCAACAAGACTCAACAGGTACCATGTGGAGAAGCAAGGCCGATATTGTCATAGAGAGTAGTGAAACGTAAAATTTTCATCACATTGACGATAATGCACATGTATGCTTCGTAACCACTCATCGTTCTTAAATTCATCTGCGGTAAATTGAGCCAAGCCAGGCATGTTAATTCTGACTGAGATTGATTTGTCATACTGAGTTTAACTGTTCTATCACATAAGAAATTTCGAAAAGAAGATCACAAAAGTTTAAACAGCCTTCGTACAATTTCCGATCGATGATCAATATATTCACGTGTTTCGTGTAGTATGACGTCTAGCTTAGGTTTGAGGAAAACAGGCGGAAAAGCTATGCGAACGTCATTGCCGTATTTTGCCACTAATATGTGGTACTTACCATCCAATATGAGGTATTTATCATCAAATATGAGACACCTGGAATAAAAGGCTTGATTTTTAAAAATGGATAGAGCTAATGCGACGGTAGAAAAATCCCGGTAATGTTGAACGGTCAAAAGGACAGAGAACTTTGAAAATAGTTGGAAAGAATTTTTTATTTAAAAAAAGTTTGGAAGTAGAAAATTATACTATAAAAGTCACATCTTTCGAAAGGTGGCCCATCTGATGTAAAAACATAGATACCGAGGAGCTTGTTGGAATAAACCTGCTAAATCAGTTATTCAATAAATTTGGACGCCAATCGATATCTATCATAGGATTTAGCAACTTGTTACCATATTAAATAGAATATATGCTCCCCTTCTGGTATAGTATCCAAAGAGAGGTAATGCGATAGTCGACAACTGACCCCAAATACTTTTTTTTTTATGTTGACTTGGTGGAGACAACTGTTACAGCGCAGAATTAAGACATTATTCCTGTTCGTATTACTGTAGCCTACCAACCAGCTGACACTGTCATATGACCAGCCCGAGTTTTCCCCTCACTTCGTCTGTTACTGGAATTGGCAGGATAAAAGCGAAGCACCGTGGCAGAAACTGTAACCCACAAATCACTTGTGAACTGACACGCAATCGTGAGACGAGGTATAGACTCGAAGTGTGAGCTCCATCCCCCGAACACGATATAGTCGCTAAAGCATAGGAAGCGTTTGGATGATGTTAAATTTTCCGACGAATGATCAGTAACTACCGGTGTAGTACTATAGTTACAGCGGAGAAGAGCTCGGTTTAATACATGTAAACACACTGTTATATAACATGAGTGGTTGTTATGTGAGTTACAATTTGATGATGATGGATCGTTTCATTTCCATGAAACATCATTTCGGACAGCTTTACTTGGATTGGGGACGGACATTACTATATTGTAACGTTTGTTGAACGGGAATGAAGACGTTCGATTTAAGGCTCCGGTTTGACTGAACTAACGAACACTGTACATGAAATTGGCGAGTGACGAGAGACAGCAGAAGATGAAACTACACATTAAAATGGCAAGATTTTAAATAACCCAAAGCTCAATTTGGTATTGAACATGGAACTCGGATTCTACATCTGTTCAAAGCTGTTAAATATCACACCACAAATAGTCATCGTGTAATTACAGTTTTCAGTACCGGTAGATATCAATTTATCGCTAGGTAGACCAAGATGGTTTAATATTATATCTGAGGTTACAGAGATTGCTACAGATATCAGATTCATGTCTACAACATTCATCAACCGATGGTCCATTCCATAATGGGAAGATAGTTTTGCGAACTTAAGCTATTACTGGCAAGGCAGAAGCAGCCAACAGCATGCATTGAATTTGCCGATATAATAGAGGGTGGTGGTGTTTCAAATATTCCCACCAGTTTCAGCTAATACGAAAGCATCATGGACACATCATAAAAACATTAGCCTAAATGCTGTTAGATTTTTTGGTGAGGTTATACGAACATAATGAATGCGTTTTCGAAAATGTTTTTCTTATGACGTTTTTAATAAAACTCATAATAACGTTTCAAGAATGTCATAATAATGTTTTAACGTTTTAAAATCCATATTATGACGTTAAGCAAAAAATATTGACATGTTTTAAAAACGTTGATGATGTTATGGGGAAAATATTTTTCCAAAACTTTTTAATAATGTTTTCTAATCCCACACTTTTATGTTTTAAAACTGTTTTAATCATCATCTTTTGCAAATCTTATGAAAACGTTTTGAGTTTGCTGAAAACGGCCCCTTTGGTAGTGAGCAGGAAACTTCAACTCAGCGTATTGTCACAGCTGTCAAAAAAACATATCTTGTGACGTTATTAAAACGGCTCATAGCCGAAAGTTGAATATCCAAATGAATCTGCTTTGATGGGTTAGAATCCACAAATTACAGTTGAATATCCAAATGAATCTGCTTTACAGTTGAATATCCAAATGAATCTGCTTTGATGGGTTAGAATCCACAAATTATCTGCATATCGGGCTTCAATTTATTACTCTTTGGAATTCCTGATCACGGGGCTAATACTGTTTCTGTCAGTATCACACCGTGGGTCGTTTTGAAGCATTCGTGCTGAGCCAAGTTGATTCTTGACTACATTCCGTATTCGGTACACAGAAGCGGGCGTCTTACGGGGCGAATTGTATTGACACAGTGCTCGTTCATTTGATCAACTACACATCAGGGACCAATCCTTTTCACCTTTGGAATGAATGTTTGATAATATAAAACTCACTGGTGACAAGAACCCTGTGCTATTTGTACCGTCGACTCAGTAGTATCTTGTATTTTATGTAATAATGAACAGAATGGGTTAATTAGTCACTCCGTCATGCTGCTTTTGTGGACATGAGCTGTAACGTCAAATGCATCTAAACCATCAATTATTATTTGCGCTTCTAGGAATTCCTAGAAGACTTAACAGGTACCCGTGACTGTGGAGAAGTAAGGCCGATATTGTTATATAGACAGTAGTGAAACTTAACATGTTCACATTGATGATAAATTCACATGCTTCGCCATCCATCGTTCTTAAATTCATCTGCGGTTAATCGACCACTGGGCCAAGCTAACCATGTTGATTCAGATTGAGAATGATTGATCATGAGTTTAGCTGTTCCATAACATCAGAAAATAATTAGAAAGAAGATCGCAAAGGTATAAACAACCTCATTATAGAGAATATATGTCTGCCTATACGTCATGTGCAGACCTTCTGGCATACTATCCAACGAGGGGTAGTGCGATAGTAGATAACTGACCTAAACAGGTTAGGGCGATCCCGCTCTCTAAAATGGAGGTAAAAAAGGTCGTTTTTGCTCAATAACTTTTGAATCCTTCTTAACCAATGCAACAAAATTTCAGGCGCATTGATTTATCTATTGTTCCATGTCATAAAATTAATTTGCCATGCCAAGGATGTTTGGCCTATTATTATGCAAATTAGATAGATGGCAATTGACTTTTTTACTACCGAGTTTCAGCTCTCCATTTTTTGTCGTTCCGGAGATAGCGCAGAAAGTTTGGTAGGGAGGTCCATTTTGCCCCCCCCCCTCGGCTTGGTAGAGTTAAACTATTACTGATGAGACAGAAGCAGCCAACAGCATGCATTGAAGTTGCCGAAATAATAGAGGGTTGTGTTTCAAATATTCCCACCAGTTTCAGCTAACACGAAAACATCATGGACATCATGAAAACATTAGCCTAAATGCTGTTAGTTTTTTGTGAATGCGTTTTTGAAAATGTTTTTCTTATGACGTTTTTAAAACGGCTCATAATAACGTTTAAGAATGTCGTCATAATAATATTTTAACGTTTTAAAATCCATACTATGACGTTAAGGAACATGAACATGACGACATGGTTAAAAAACGTTGATGATGTAATGGGGAAAACATTTCCCCAAACTTTTTAATAATGTTTTCTAACCCTACTCTTTTATGTTTTAATCATCATCTTTTGCAAATCTTATGAAAACGTGTTTTTTTTCATAGTTTGCTGGGAACATTACCTTTGTAACTTCAACTCAGCATATTATCAAAGCTGTCAACAAAAACACAGTCCACACAAAACTGGGTGGTACATCGCCCGTGGATATATCTAAAGCAGTTCTGGGAATTTGATTATTTGGGGGGGGGAGTTGAATACCCAAAATTGATGGGCTAGAATGCACAAATTTCGGGCTTCAAATTATGACTCTTTGGAATTCCTGCTCACTGGGCTAACACTGTTTTTGTTCAGTACAACTCCATGGGTCGCATGGAAGGATTCGTGCTGCGCCAAGCTGATTTTTGTCTACATTCCGTATTCGGCACACAGAAACGGGCGTCTTACGGGGCGAATTTTATTGCCAAAGTGCTCGTTTATTTGATCAATTACACATCAGGGATCAATCCTTTTTGTCGCTGGAATAAATTTTTGATAATATAAAACTTACTGGGGACAAGAACCCTGTGTTATTTGCACCGTCGCCTCAGTAGCATTCCGTAGTTTAGGTAACAATGAACAGAATGGGTTAATTATTCACTTCATCATGCTGCTTCTGTAGACATGAGCTGTAAAGTCAAATACATCTGAAACATCAATTATTATTTGCGCTTCTAGAAATTCCAACAAGACTCAACAGGTACCGTGAGTAGAGTAGTGAAACTTGCCATTTCCTTCACATTGACGATAAAGTCACATGCTTGGTAGCCATTCATCGTTGGTTAATCGACCGCTGAACCAAGCCAACAATGTTAATTCAGACGGAGATTGATTGGTCATACTGAGTCTAACTGTTCATTACATAAGAGAATTTGAAAAATAGTCCTATTAAATAAGAAATTTTGAGAAGATAGCAAAAATATAAACAGCCTTCTTCCAATGTCCGATCGATCATTGATATATTTCCGTGTTCCTTAGTAGTATGTTAGAATACGACTTTCTATGAACTCTAGCCTAGGTTTGATAGGGAAGAGACGGAACAGTTATACGAACCGCATTGCCATATATTGCGACTAATATGTGATACTTATCATCAAATATGTGGTATTTATCATCTAATATATGGTATTTACCATCTAACATGTGGTATTTATCATCTAATACGTTGTATCATTTCCTTCTTTATTATCAAATATGAGATACATGGCATGAAAAGCTTGATTTTAACAATGGGTCCCGGTAATGCGATAGTAGAAACCATACACCAATTACTTCGATATGCTCACAACTTCCGGTGATATTCGACGGTCAAAAAACAGAGAACTTTGAAAGTAGTTGGAAAGATCTTTCTATTTTAAAAAAGTGCGGAATCAGAAAATTATACTATAAAAGATACATCTTTCAAACGGTGGCCTATATATCCCGCAAGCTATCATCTGATGTAAAAACATGAAGACGGAGGACTTTGGTGGTAAAAACTTGTTCAATAAGTTTGGACGCCAATCGATATCTATCACAGGATGTGCAACTTGCTGCCGTATTAAATAGAATATATGTATCTCTCCTGGTATACTATCCAAAGAGGGGTAGTGCGATAATAGACAACTGACCCCAAATGCTTTGTTTCTTAAAAAGGAACAATGTGGAATTGTTGGAGACAACTGCTATACAGCGCAGAATTAGGACATTACTCTTATTCATATTCCTACAGCATTTGCCGACCTGCTAAAGCTGTCATCTGATTAGCTCGGCTTCTTCGATCACTTCGTTTGTTACTGGAATTGGCAGGATAAAATTGAAGCACCGTGGCAGAAACTGTAATCCACAAATCACTAGTGAACTGACACGCAACCTTGAAACCGGTTATACAAACTTAAAGTGTGAGCTTCATCTCCCGAACACACTGTTATATAACATGAGTGATTGTGATGGGGATTTGCAATTTGATGATGACGAATCGTTTCATTTCCATTAAACAACATTTCGGACAGATTTATTTGGGTTGGGAACGCAAATTACTACTGTAACGTTAAACAGGAATGAAGACGTTTGATTCAGTGTCATGGCACTGACACATCAGATACAAAGGATATCGCAAATGGTTTAACAATTATTTGTGTTCAGTAGCCAACGAACTCGCAAATAAAATTCCCGGTGCCAATGCAAATTTTATGTCTTATCTGAAAAATGAATATACTAGTGAATTCTCTCTAACACCCTGCATCCCGGAAGAAATTATTAAAGTGGTGAATTCCTTAAAAAACGCATCCGCTGGACTTGACGGAATACGAATGTCGCTCGTAAAGCCTATTATAAACCATATAACCTCCCCGCTGTGTTTCCTACTTAACTTATCATTTCAAACTGGAGAATTTTCCGATATATATAAAATTGCTAAAATTACCCCAATTTTCAAGGCTGGAGACAAAAATATTGTTAGTAACTACAGACCAATATCTGTGCTTCCATGCCTCAGCAAAATATTTGAAAAAGCCGTAGCTAATCGAATGATATCCTATCTCGAAGAACAAAATACCCTCTGCCCTAGTCAGTTCGGATTTCGATCAAACCACTCCACTTCTCACGCTGTATTAACACTCTATGAGAAACTTGCAATCGCTAAAGAAAAGAAAGAATATAGCATAACGACGTTTCTTAATTTAAGTAAAGCCTTTGATACCGTTAATCACGACATACTTCTGCAAAAATTAAACTATTATGGATTCCGAAACACCTCGAACGACTGGTTCAAAAGTTATTTATCCGACCGAACTCAACTAGTCTCCCTCGACAATACACTCTCATCCTCCTCAACCATCACATGTGGAATTCCCCAAGGTTCGATTTTAGGACCAATCTGCTTCTTACTCTACATAAATGACATCACCGCTGCTTCGGGTTTAGATATTACTTCATTTGCCGACGATACAAGTATTACCTACTCCTCCCCTGACCCAAACGTGCGGACTCAAGTAATAAACACAGAACTCAACCAACTATACGAATGGTTTTGCTGCAATAAACTCTCGCTAAATATTAACAAAACGAAATGCATGTTTTTCAAACCATATCACTCGTCCGCCATATTTTCCCCGTCAATTAAAATTAACAACGAAGAGCTAGAATTTATTGACAGTTTCAAGTTTCTAGGAGTGTATTTTAATACTAAACTCAACTGGCAAACCCACATCTATAAACTATGTTCTAAATTATCCAGGAACATTGGGGTTATCAATAATATTAAGGAATGTATCAATAGAAATACCCTTACCACCCTATATTACTCATTATTTTGCTCCTATGTTACATACTGTAACATAGTATGGGGAAATACTTTCCCAACCCACACTGCTCCTCTCACTATCCTTCAAAAACGCCTTGTTCGCATTATATGTAAAACCTCAAGACTCGCACATATACTGGACCTTTATTCGCACAGCTAAATATGCTAACTGTTGGTAAAATCAACGATTACACAAGTCTACTCTTAACTCATAAAGCCATACACCATTCCTTCCCGTTACCACTACATCTTCAGAACTACTTTACCAGATTACAACATGTTCATAACTATCCTACCCGACAGAACTACATAAACCTCTACAGACCGTTTTTCCGTACTCAATTGTCATTTTATACCGCCAGAATTAAGGGACCTCGAATATGGAACAACCTAACTACTGACCTGAAATGTACAACTTCCATATCATTATTCAAGTCACGATTAAAATATCTTTTAACTCGTAAGAATTATCCCTATCAACTCTGATAAATTTCAAGATACCGTCAAATTCCACATATTCTAACTTACTCATCTACAATAATGTATACGCATCTAAATGTTGTGATAATACCTGCTCATGTTAATGTAATATGCCACATGTATAGTAGTTACTATAATTATTGCATACATGTAATATTATCTTTGTATATATGTTACATTAATCTTTTACAAACAATAACCGATGTCTCATAACTTCCCCTTAACTATATATAAATATTTATTTTCATATAATCGTGCAAAATTTAATATTTAATATATTTCCGGGATATAACAAGCCCCTAGGGGTTTTATTCCCGCCATCCGCAGCACTATATCTTTTATCATTGAATTGTACATTGTTTTTTTTTATATTGCCGTTATATGGTGAATAAATCAAATCAATCAATCAATCAATTGACGACTCGGGTGTGACTGAACTAACGCGCCCCGTATATGACATTGGCGAGTGACGACATGTAAAAGGACGTGACCCATGCACAAATTGAAATGACAGAATTTTAAATACATATATCCCAATGGTCATTTTAGTATTAATCATGGAACCCCAAGTCTACATCTGTTCAATTACAACACATATAAGGGAAGTGGGAAGAGGTGCCGACATACTGACAGAGTCACATGACTTCACAGTAAAGTCTTCTGGTTATCCTATTCTAAGTTGTCAAATACCACACCACATAATATAATCATTGGGTAATTACAGTTTTCAATGCCGGTAGCCATCAATCTAGGTAAACGAAAATGATATAATATTATATCTCAATTTACTGAGATTGCGGCAGATATCTTCTTTATGTATTCGACATTCATTAACAAATGTGGTCAAATCTCTAAACAATGTAGTTCGAGGGGTCCGAACCGGAAGTGATTAACTCCGGCCTGATGCCTGTCAGTCATGGAACCATTGTTGAAATAAAGAATGCTCTCATCCGAACAAACAATACCATGCCCAACTATCTTGAGAAGGCACAGATAAAATTATGCACAGAAAGTGATTTTACAGCCTATATACCAAGGGTATCCCCTTTATAATTTTCCCTCAGTTTGCCCCATATGACTTAAGACTGAAGTACAAGTAACAAGTACAATATCTCACTAACCTGTACATATTTTTCCATCTAGAAAAAAGCACTAAGTAGAAAATCCTTCTGCCTATAATAAAAAATATAAAGCTTTGACTAGATATGTTAAACACTATTTTAAAATATTTTTTTTAATTATTTTAATTCATTTTTTATGAAATTTTTCAAATTAAAACTTAAAAATAAAGAAAAATTAAATTCAAAATCTGACAAAACATAATTTGTTTACAAGCTGCTCATTTAGACTACATTTGGTGAAAATTTCCTTCATGACAGTGGTTAATTTCCCCATGTAATTAGTGGGTTATCTCAGTAATATATCAAATGTATTAAAATTTGATGTCGATGCAAAGATCAAAGAGATGTTTAATCCTATAATAAGTGACAGCAATATACACAAATGTTTATACAACAGATCCAAAAATATAACACAGAGGTGTTTATGGTATACACAACCCTATATAGAGAATATATGTTAGTTCAATTGGATAGATCTACATCTCATCAACAGCTCGTTGGCAGTAATTAGAAAGATGCACATATTACTTGTAAACAGTTATTATTACTGAGAAAACTCATAAATAACATATATTCTGTGTCTGATTTCAAGTCCATAAATGCAATGTTTGCAAACAGACAACACTTTTCAAAACACAACATAAAAGAAAAAAGGGATAAAATTCAATGACAACATATCTGATGGTCATTTACTGATCTCTGCTACACTAGCAACCACTCACATAAACTGTTAACTGTTTGGTGAAACATTAAAGTGGCAACTTACAGTAATCAAGGCCTATCTTCCAATACAGCTGGAGGCCATACCTGTAAGTCACACCGTGCGAAATGCCAGAGAAACTATTTGGTGTGTGAGGGGAGGGGAGGACTTGCTAATATTTGGTGCCTGTAATCCTTGTTCCTTGCTACCCGCAAGAAAAGGCATTTTGGATATTCTTTGTGTGTGGTTCAAACATCTGAGTTTTTACAAGTGATAGGATTATTATTAATTTCATGTGGTTCCAGACTGATATGAAGTGCATTTATACATAAATGATTGAAGCATTGAAGATTTGAACTGAGGTCTATATTTTGAAAAAAACCCAACAACATGTAATTGTATCTATGTGAATTTCCTTTCTTCCATTTATAACTTATTGTATCTCGAAAGCTAATTTGCTCATAACTACCAGCTGTGTTAAGTGGACCTCGTCATATTTGGCATTGACTATTTGGCCCTAGCACTGACAAATCAGCCATTTTTTGCATATATTTGCTCCAAAAGGTCTCCATTTTGTCTCGGAAATGGCATAAGAATACAAGAGATTTTACCCATCATTATCAGTATGATGTTTATTTCACCCACATTGACAAAAAACCCCTAAAAACTTAATTAAAATTAATTAAAAAAATTATTTCATTTAATTAATAATTTAATAACATAAATTTGAAATAACATCAATATTTGTACGTTGTTCATGAGTCAGCCCGCAGAAAATTGGGCTGATCAAGTCAAAACTATAGCCACAGTGACGATTTGAAGTTCTCTGGTCAAATGTGAAAATCTATTGTGACAGGCATCAAACCACTAATAACTAAAAAACTAATAACTTTGTTACTCGTTATGTATTAGCATAAAAAATCACAAAAACGTCAGAAAACTCTCGATGCATAAATCCACTTGGCATGACAATATTCACCTTGTGGGACATTAAATGTGAAAGTCTTGACAGGAGTTGACCATGGAAATTTCAAATTCCCGTCACTGACCACTGACCGGTGTTATCGAATGTCATTCAATTTGCAAACAGTGAGCCTTCTCATCCCTCATTGATCATGTCTCCATCCACCATGCTTTTCTCAAAGTGACCCAAATCAACATCAGGAAGTACAGTTTGAAGCCTCATCTGCAATTTGAAATATCAGATGTATAAGAAATGCTGAAAAATTCCAGCTCATAAAATCCACAAAGATCTGCTCTCAAATTTCTAAACAATGTAGTTCGAGGACTCTGACCCTGAAGTGATTAAATCCGGTCTGATGCCAGCTAGACCCCAGACCTGTCTATGATGGCTGCAGTAAATTTGGCAACACAATATATCAACAGCATATAGGCATTCCAATGGGTACTAATTGTGCACCCCTGTTGGCTTACCTATATCTGTTCTCTTATGAATATGACTATATGCAGGCGCTTTCAAAAACCGATCCATTCAAAGCTCGTTCCTTCTCATTCACCAAACGCTATATAGACCATCTTCTTGCTGTGGATAATCGCTATATAAATGACGCAGTGAAGGATATATATCCACCTTCACTGGATTTGAAGAAAACTACAGATAGCCCTACAGGTACATCATATTTAGACCTATATCTCTATAAAATGTAGCGGGCCTTCTCTCTCGTCGACTGTATGACAAAAGAGATGATTACAATTTCGACATCGTAAACTATCCATTTCTGGACAGTAATATTCCAGTGGGACCTGCATATGGCGTATACATATCACGCCTAGTAGCATTTGCTAGATCCTGTGTTAAATGTGACGATTTTAATCAATGTCACAAAACATTGTAGCAGAAACTTATAAAACAGGGCTACACCACCAAGCGCCACCACTCAAAGTTTCTCAAATTTGGCGATACATATCGCATGCTGATAGCAAAATACGAGCGTAGCGTGCAAGATCTATGGCGTTACGTTTCGTAACTTGTGTCTAATTCCGCTTAACCCGGGGCTAGGGGCCGTATGAACCCATGTACTTCAAGATCCTCACGGTACTCATATGAACAGTCACAATCAAAGCGTGACTGAGATACATCATTCTTTAGATGACGACTTTACAACGAATGCTATGGATTAAGAATACTGATCAGCGATACGGATTTGATATTTTTGGAACATCATGATGTCTTGCCGGCATCATTGAAAACTGTTGACCGCTTCTCTCTTGCAGGAAACAAGCCTATGTTTATGTATACTATGATTGTCTTTTTGAATTTGGTGCTAATACTGTTATATGGAATATGGAATAGGTCTTTGGATTATGGACGCGGATATTCTTTAATGGACGACGGCTGAATTATGAATGACGGACCAGACGCTTGTAACTGAATGTCGTATCTGACGCAGGCAATTGTGTCAGCATGTCAGGTTTGAAAGGGAAAATGAGAAAAGGGGGAATTCATGTCCGCTAAACTGACGTACTGTTCTGATTCTCCTCTTATCGCCAGAAAGAAAAATTAGTTAAGCTTCCATCCAATTCTCCTTTGACGAAGCTCATTTCCTATCTGCCTCAGTTTGGTCAGTCTATGAGAAGTGGTGGATAGAATTTGGTTCATGGTCGTTATATATCACACCCGTGTATACAATTATCGGTTTACTTTGCCTAAATCTTCAATATGTCAACATTTGTTTCGTGCCATCGAAAATGTCTTTAAGTGAATTGTATTTACTCACTGTCAAAATCAACTCCTTTACAAAGAATCTCCGCCTAAAAGGTTTCCTGTATCGACAGCTATATATAATAAAACTTTACCGATTAATGCCAAATAGTGAATGGGATTGTTTGACTAGCCGATAAGATATCTGACAGTAGGAGGTATACAAGCTGATACCAAGAGAATTATAATACATGTCCTTGTCTATATATGTTATAAGGCAAATAAGTGCAGACATCTCCGGGACGACTCGTACTGCTATAAATCTGATTAACTACACTCCAGAGACCAATCTTTTTGTCCCTGGAATGAATTTTTGATAAGGCAAGATGTGAAATGGCAACAAGAACCCCACGTTATTGTGCCGTCGCTTCACTACAGCTTCGTACTTTATGTATTGATGGATAAAATCAGTTAATTATTCACTTCATGCTGCTTCTTGGAGCATCCCAGGAGCGCCAACGACAGCCAACTCTGAACAATAAATTATTCTATACAGGGTTTCCATGGCTTGGAATATGGCTTCACAGGTAAAATTCCAAGAATCATGGACATTATACTTCTTGAGCCAATTCGCTACTAAAGTAGGACATACTTCTGAAATTGCCGTGACCACCCCGGTCGCTGAACTGGCTAGCTGATTATATTTAATTGAAATAGACCCGCCCAAACTATTGGAATAAAAATAGCGTGTTAACTGCCTTGCAAGGTTGCAGTTAGTTTTACTGATTCAGTGTGTGTATGTGTATATTTCTCTGAAGGTGTTCAGTGTTGGAACACGAAATGGTCGACTACTAACCTTAGAAAGCATCGGGATGTATTTCCAGTTTATGATAAACGATCAACAACTATAGCACTTGCATGACAACAATGAACAGTTTGGTTAATGAAGGTAAATTGGAGCGATATGCAAGAGGTGGGAAAAATTGACGACGTCTGGTGACTAAAGAGCAACCATATGTCTCTACAGGAAAGTATTCGTCGACACCTAACATTCGGACCCGAGAATACGATGGATTCTCGGACGCAGCCTTAGTATCTCAGCCGCACTTTTATTGCAGATGTTCATGTGGAGACTATGAAGTATCCACACGGCCCCTGGCACCGGCTTATGCGGAATTAGATACACTAGCTCGGGAGCTGGGATGCCAAATCAGCTCAAACAACTCATCTGATGTTAATGTATGAGCATCATGGACGTCTGATGGAGTAAACGCCTTAGCATGGGGTAACCTGGTAAATGCAAGAAACATAGAAAAACTAACCTGTAATGTCCGACGTCGTACGGCTTAAATTTCCCACCGAAACAATAAACCTACATGTATTTGTCGAGTGACATGATTACACTGAATGCACTGTTATATAACCGGAGCGTCTGTACTTGGATTATGATGAATAGTTTCATTAAATATTGTTTGTGACACATTTATTTGGATCATTGACGTACGCACATAATTACTGTAACATTACACAACAGTCAATGTACGTTTATCTTGTTATGTTTGTGATAGCTTTACTTGGATCAGTGACGTACGCACATCATTACTGTAACATTACACAACAATCAATGTACGTTTATCTTGTTATGTTTGTGACAGCTTTATTTGGACCAGTGACGTACGCACATAATTACTGTAACATTACACAACAGTCAATGTACGTTTATCTTGTTATGTCTGTGACAGCTTTACTTGGATCAGTGACGTACGCACATCATTACTGTAACATTACACAGCAGTCAATGTACGTTTATCTTGTTATGTTTGTGACAGCTTTACTTGGATCAGTGACGTACGCACATCATTACTGTAACATTACACAACAATCAATGCACGTTTATCTTATGTTTGTGACAACTTTACTTGGATCAGTGACGTACGCACAGCATTACTGTAACATTACACAACAATCAGTGTACGTTTATCTTATTATGTTTGTGACAGCTTTACTTGGATCATTGACGTACGCACATCATTACTGTAACATTACACAACAATCAATGTACGTTTATCTTGTTATGTTTGTGACAGCTTTACTTGGATCAGTGACGTACACACATCATTACTGTAACATTACTCAACAATCAATGTACGTTTATTTTGTTATGTTTGTGACAGCTTTACTTGGATCAGTGACGTACGCACATCATTAATGTAACATTACACAACGATCAATGTACGTTTTTCTTGTTATGTTTGTGACAGCTTTACTTGGATCAGTGATGTACGCACATAATTACTGTAACATTACACAACAATCAACGTACGTTTATATTGTTATGGTTGTGACAACTTTACTTGGATCAGTGACGTACGCACATCATTACTGTAACATTACGCAACAATCAATGTACGTTTATCTTGTAATGTTTGTGAGAGCTTTATTTGGATCAGTGATGTACGCACATCATTACTGTAACATTATACAACAATCAATGTACGTTTATCTTGCTATGTTTGTTACAGCTTTACTTGGATCAGTGAGGTACGCACATCATTACTTCAACATTGCACAACAATCAATGTACGTGTATCTTTTTGATCTTTGTGACAGCTTTCCTTGGATCAGTGACGTACGTACATGATTACTCAGTAAATGATTCCACAGAAACAGTTTAGATAAGGGCTAATTCAGTTTGTCACAGCTGACCAACTCTTGGCTAGTATGTAATCTAATGATACTAACATCTTGTCGTTGTCGAGCTGTCGCTAACATGACGTGACCGGTGACGGTCTCGTATTCATGTCGCTAACATGACGTGCAGGTAACAGCCTCAGTCAGTCAGTTTTGAATTTGGATGGCGCATGCAATCCGTTAGGATTATGCGCGCCAGTATCATTGCATTGAGTTGTTTAAAATAAAACTGATTTTAAAAACACAATAAAAAGTGTTAAAAACGGTGTGTTACAAAAGCAACGGGGGAAATATATTGAGAGAAATAGACAGATGTCTATATAAATAACTCAATTGGCATTATAAACTCAAGAAATTAGATAGATATTTATTTAAATATGCTATTAAGAAACAACATATATAGCAAAACCAGACTCCAAAGGCGTTATTTAAAAGGAAGGGAAAATAATCGAATCAACAACCATAATATAATACACCAACGACCCTATTTATAAAAAAATATAAAACTGAATTAAAAAAGGCCAATATGGTACATGCATATTTCGTTTTTGACTAGCATTAAGCTCGATATATAATTTAGATGAATAGGTGGATAATTTAAAACAATAATCGATATAACATCTATACTCATCCTGGTAACAGCCTCGTTCTCATATCCTATATTTATATGGTGTGAGTCACAAAACAGGCTGATTTAAAATCGCTATTAATCATTTTAGAATATTTTTTCAATGATAAGCCTAAATTTGTGCAATAAACATTGGATTTCCGTCCAAGAAGAATAGTGATAAACATTCTTAAGATGAGTTTTGATGAACTGATGTCAGATTATTTGTGGTTTGATAAGATAAATCTCCTCTTTCCTTCATAATCTTGGCCTCAGTTGCTCATGAAATTACAGAAGAAGTTGTTTTCTTGGTTAAGGCATTTGACAGCTCTAAAGCCCATCATCAACACCGACCTGGAGAAAAACACGCTTTAACGGAGATGTTGTGGCTTTACATTTACGCTCATTGTTTTTTTCTGATGAAATGAATCGTGTTCTAGTTCAATGCAATATGTAATTATCGGGTATCACCTGCCGTGTACAAAAAGATATGTCTGGCCACGCAAACTACTCAATATGTCGAGTTGAGTTTAAAGGACATAACATATTGACTCACAATCGTTTAGGGCTCGAGCTCGCGACACGGAATGGGATAAATGAACTAGAATGAAACGTTATTGGATCTCTTAAATCAGTTTAGCATCGATTGTTTGTCAGGTCACTACCACCGATTGGACGTATGAATCAGGGCCATGGCGTTACAACTGGTGCTGAAGCGTACTGTAGGGCCTCATTGACCTCTAGCGGTGGACTGAAGAATTGTACTCTGACCACAGCAGATATATATTGCCCACGTTTAGAACAAGTATAAACGTTTGTTGTGCATGATTTCTGAATAATTTTTGTTAGCCATGGTGGCTAAGATTGTATAAGCCGTGGTGACTTGTACATGTTATGTCATGTAGAAACCCTTAACATCGCATCGACCCTTAACGGTGGCCTTTATTTGTAAAGCCGTGTTAGATTTATTTCGCCCCGTGGTGACGCTAAGTGTTACTTGTTCAGCTGCTGCCGTGGTGGCGGATTTTCGGAAATTGTTTAAATTGTTATTCCAATGTGACTATGCTAAGTAAATTTGAAGTGAATTTTGAATGTGTTGGTGGCTGCATCGTTAATAAAGGAAGCAAATTTTGGAAAGTTTTGTTGCAAGATCTAAAAATGAATGAACAGTCTCGTGTACTGGTCCTGGTCAACGAGGGAGGTTCGATACAACCCATCACCTTGTCTGGATCGAGGAGGTGGGAAAGGAAGATCTGTACAGACAACCAAAGTGGAGTAATACAATAAAACAATAAAAATATATTCTAGTAAAGGTATACTGAAGAATTGAGCATCGCGTAGCATACAAATCTTGAAAACAGATCCCTGCCCTATAAGTTATACTTTACCTTTACCTTCAAGAGAAAGAAATATAATACAAATACATGTATATACAAAGTCTCTATCTGATACGCGAAGAATATGTCCCGGGCACAGTCTCGTGTAGACTGGCTATCTCCCTTGGTTAGGCTCGTCGACTGGTCGTTCCCTCTGTTCTTCAGTAGTACCCTTGGAGAGTATGGAACCTCTGGTCGTCGCTGTGTCAGGAGAGACGATTACAATTTTATATCCATTTCTGGATAGCAATATTCCCGAAAGAGTCGCATAGAGCGGATACATATCTCGCCTGGAAGCATTTGCCAGATCATGTACAAAGGTCAACACCACAAGACATCATTCCAGAAATTGTAAAACAAGGCTATACCACCGAACGCTATCATTCTAAATTTCTCAAATCCTGTGATAGATCAATATCGTACACTAACCATAAAATACAATAGTAGTGTGCAAGATCTGTGGTGTTTCGTAACTTGTGTGAGATTCTGCTTAACCCGGGGCTAGGAGCCTCTTGAACGCCATCTGCTTTACATCTCCATAGTCATCAAATGAACAATCGCAACATCAGCGTGACTCAGGTATGTTTTACTCCGGAAAACAACTTGGGTATTCATTTGGGTAAAGAATGAATGGGAATCATTATAGACGCTTGACTCGGGTGTTACTATGTTAACGTGTCTTGATGGACCTGGATGTTACTATGGTAACGTGTCTTGATGGACCTGGGTGTTACTATGGTAACGTGTATGGTTGGCCATCCCTGCCAGAATTCGTCATTTAGAGGCTGCCTCTAAATAATATATACCATGGTATAAAATGCCAAGCCTGCCATAATTCGTATTTAGAGGCTGCCTCTAATTATTTTGTACCATGGTATAAAATGCCGAGCCTGCCATAATTCCTATTTAGAGGATGCCTCTAAATCGCCAAGCCCGCCACAATTCGTATTTAGAGGCTGCCTGTAAATAATATATACCATGGTATAAAATGCCGAGCCTGCCATAATTCGTATTTAGAGGCTGCCTCTAATTATTTTGTACCATGGTATCAAATCGCCAAGCCTGCCATAATTCCTATTTAGAGGATGCCTCTAATTCATTTTAGCCGTAAGTCATAAACAACTCGATGTCATATCAAGAATATTAAATTTGACCAATGAGTAAACTTGTAACAAGCGTAGAGATATGGCACCAAATTTGTGAAAGCGCATATCATTGGTGGAAGTAATAAGAAGGCGAAAATTTACGACTTACGGCTAAAATGAATTAGAGGCATCCTCTAAATAGGAATTATGGCAGGCTTGGCGATTTTATACCATGGTACAAAATAATTAGAGGCAGCCTCTAAATACGAATTGTGACAGGCTTGGCGATTTACAGGCATCCTCTAAATAGGATTATGGCAGGCTCGGCATTTTATACCATGGTACAAAATAATTAGAGGCAGCCTCTAAATACGAATTATGGCAGGCTTGGCATTTTATACCATGGTATATATTATTTAGAGGCAGCCTCTAAATGACGAATTCTGGCAGGGATGGCCAACCATAAACGTGTCTTGATGGACCTGGATGTTACTATGGTAACGTGTCTTGATGGACCTGGGTGTTACTATGGTAACGTGTCTTGATGGACCTGGATGTTACTATGGTAACGTGTCTTGATGGACCTGGGTGTTACTATGTTAACGTGTCTTGATGGACCTGGATGTTACTATGGTAACGTGTCTTGATGGACCTGGGTGTTACTATGGTAACGTGTCTTGATGGACCTGGATGTTACTATGTTAACGTGTCTTGATGGACCTGGATGTTACTATGTTAACGTGTCTTGATGGACCTGGATGTTACTATGGTAACGTGTCTTGATGGACCTGGATGTTACTATGTTAACGTGTCTTGATGGACCTGGATGTTACTATGTTAACGTGTCTTGATGGACCTGGGTGTTACTATGTTAACGTATCTTGATGGACCTGGATGTTACTATGGTAACGTGTCTTGATGGACCTGGGTGTTACTATGGTAACGTGTCTTGATGGACCTGGATGTTACTATGTTAACGTGTCTTGATGGACCTGGATGTTACTATGTTAACGTGTCTTGATGGACCTGGATGTTACTATGGTAACGTGTCTTGATGGACCTGGATGTTACTATGGTAACGTGTCTTGATGGACCTGGATGTTACTATGTTAACGTGTCTTGATGGACCTGGATGTTACTATGTTAACGTGTCTTGATGGACCTGGATGTTACTATGTTAACGTGTCTTGATGGACCTGGGTGTTACTATGTTAACGTGTCTTGATGGACCTGGATGTTACTATGTTAACGTGTCTTGATGGACCTGGATGTTACTATGGTAACGTATCTTGATGGACCTGGATGTTACTATGGTAACGTGTCTTGATGGACCTGGATGTTACTATGGTAACGTGTCTTGATGGACCTGGATGAGTGAACAAAATCCATATTCATATGAAAAGTTATTTCGATTATTGACGCGGGAATATGAATGCATTTACATCCTGCAAATCATTTTACAGTTCTATTTCGTGTGCACAACAGATCACATATTCGCCATGTAAAATCTGGAACTCTAACCCGACTGCCGGGTACATTTGTGAATATAGCGACGATATAACTTACTATGATATGATTAACTGGACATGTGCGACTAACCATTTACAGTCATCATGTAGAGAAATTCATCTTCCCCTTGTGGAAGCAGACATGGTACAAAACTCATATTGCCCAAGCACTTGCGGTCGCCAGAGTTTGGAAGACAAATACCAGAATATCCTATAAGAAAGCTCATTCGTCAGGGAGAGTTAATAAATGAATGGGGCTGTCCGTATATGGTCAGTTCAGGTTCCTATGACTTCCTCTCCTTTGTTGTCCTAATGGGCAAAATAATTTAGCTAATTTTGCAATACAAAATCCGTCATTCATAATTCAGCCATCGTCCATTAAAGAATATCCGCGTCCATAATCCAAAGACCTATTTCATATCCATATAACAGTATTAGCACGAAATTCAAAAAGACAATCATAGTATACATGCAATTCACAGCAAGTTGGTGAGATATGCAAGAAGTAAAAAGCAATCATATGACCCCACAGGCAAGGTTCCCTCGGTATCTTACATTCAGACAAGCAAGTATCGTTTTTATGGATTGACGTCCGATTTGTTGATGGTTTGTTCGGACAAATCTACCTGTCTGTTGACCCAGTGAACTGTTCCTCTCCTTCATCCTTTATAATTATGGTCAAAATTTCTTATACTCCCAAGATTAACGGACACGTTTGCTCAATTAATGTAAGCATTTGGCACTCATCATCACCAGCGACCCGACAAAATGCACGCTTTTTAACAAAATCATGCTGAGTCTCTAAATTTATGGTTACTAGTATTTTGTTCTGATTAAACGAATCCTGTTCTAGTTCAGATGTAAAAGGACATTATCGGGTATCGCTCACCGTCCACAAAAAGAGCTGTCTGGCCACACCAACTACTCAATACCTCGGGCTGATTTAAGGGAAATTTCTGCTATGGTCCGGTCACCCAACATGGAATGAGATAATTTAACGAGAATAGGCGTTACTGGATCTCATACATCATCTCAACATCAGTGGTTTGTCTTGTTTCTACCACTGATAGCACGTGATATCGGCTTATAGCGGTAATCGAGAGGTGCGTAAGTAGTATATAAAGAGTCTTTAAAGCCCAATTGACCTCAGAAATTTGCATATTAGGGAGGTCACGGGAGGGTGACAAAAGGTCAATGAGTGCATAGTTCCGGCAGAAAGACCAATCAGCCAATCAGAAGCGAGTATTGTGTCACATGGGTGGGTGGGTGGTGGGTTTAAGATGGCGGCTGTGGTGGATGGGTGGGTGGTGGGTTTAAGATGGCGGCTGTGGTGGATGGGTGGGTGGTGGGTTTAAGATGGCGGCTGTGGTGGATGGGTGGGTGGTGGGTTTAAGATGGTGGATGGGTGGGTGGTGGGTTTAAGATGGCGGCTGTGGTGGATGGGTGGGTGGTGGGTTTACGATGGCGGCTGTGGTGGATGGGTGGGTGGTGGGTTTAAGATGGCGGCTGTGGTGGATGGGTGGGTGGTGGGTTTAAGATGGCGGCTGTGGTGGATGGGTGGGCGGCGGGTTTAAGATGGCGGCTGTGGTGGATGGGTGGGTGGTGGGTTTAAGATGGCGGATTGTAGAAAAACGTATAAAAGGAGTCGATTTTTAGGGTAGGGGTGTATTCATTGCACTACCCTGCGTAGCACTCTGACTTACCTGACCTGACCAGCCTGCCTGCCTGCCTACCTGCCTGCCTGCCTGCCTGCCTGCTTCACCTCTAGCCAGTCATCCAGCCTGCTTGCCTACTTGTATCAGCTGTGGAGAACCTTTTTACTTTTTTTCATTTTACCAGTGCAAATTCACCAGACTATTACGCCGTATTAGTTACTCACCTGCCTCAGCCCACAGTCATGGAGGCAGCCCAGCTAGCGAAGTTTCGAAAGTACCGTGTTCGCCTCATTGATGAAATGCAGCATGTGGCTGAACTATGTGATTTCCTTATGCAGGAAAACATACTCCTGAGACACGGTCGCGAAAATATCATGGCGGAGAAAACCACTTCAGCACAAAACAGAAACCTCATCGACTGTCTACTGCGCCGTGGTCCCTATGCATTTCTAGTCTTCGTGGCGGGGTTGAAGATCACGGGAAATGACGAACTAGCAGATCTACTTGAAGCCGACGTTATACAAGATGATGATATCTTAGTTATGGATACCACCGAAGAGCGTACAGCTAGCAAACGTACGCACACTACCCCAGAGAGTACACTTGCCAAACGCGCTGGACGACCCAAACGGCCCCGACTAACACCGTTAGAAATACCTGAGTCAGTGTTTGAGCCAGTACCCCAGCAAGTGCCTGAGCCTGTGAAAGAAGAGGTGCAACTTCCTATGTCTGTGAAAGAAGAGGTGCAACTTCCTATGTCTGTGCAGGATATCAATAACATTATCCAGCAGGCCTACCAGGCAGCCCACACGGACATTTGGGAGCTCTCAGCCTATTTAACTGTGAGTGTCAAAGACGAACAAGTGCATTTTAATGCATCGGGCTTTAACGACAGACCCGGTAGGCATATTGCCATGACCTTAGACACCTGGCAAAAACTGGAGACCCTTGATTACGCCATCGATGCGGTTATTCGCGACCAGGGGAGTGAGGAAGCGGAATTTTATGTGGGTGACGACATCTTTGTCAGCTGTGCCTATTTCAACGACCAGCTCCTGGTGCATATCCGTAAATGGAAAATGCGGTTAGATACGCAAGAGCGTGTTCCTTGTCCTCAGGGTGTCACCTTGAAATTAACGGCGTGGCGGAAGTTGCAGAGTCTCACAAGTACAATTCGTCAAGCTCTGGCTTACCAGGTGTCTCACTATATTTATAAGAAGTACATCGACACAGTCCTGGATCTAATCAGACCTCGCATTCGACACTTGCGTATCCAAGCATGCGCAGGCTGTGAAAATAACAGTCCGATAGACATGCATACGTGTGTGGACACTAGTGTACCCTCATACGCGTGCATCACTGAGGCACTACAGACCGTGACCGAGGCGCAAATTGCCCTGGCAGTGGAAGCTGCCTGCCCTCCCAAAATTCCACGTGAAGAGATTACTACCTACATCTACGTGCACCAGGGACGGAAAGACGATGATGAGTGCAAACAAGTCTTGTTGCAGAACTATTGAACAAGTGTTGAAAAACATTTACCGTATTCCTACACATTCATTGAAGTGGCTTGAGAGCGTATAATTGTATTAAAAATTCAGAGTTTTTTTACTGTTAATTGTATTAAATGCAGAACTATTGAACAAGTGTTGAAAAACATTTACCGTATTCCTACACATTCATTGAAGTGGCTTGAGAGCGTATAATTGTATTAAAAATTCAGAGTTTTTTTACTGTTAATTGTATTAAAATTCAATACTCAGATATAATTGTATTAAAATTCAATACCCTTGTGAACACGTTCATTCTATTTGTGTTAATAAAAATAGTAGAAAATTAAAAAAATGCTTGTTAGTGTTCATTCTTTTTTTTCTTTTTTTTTAAATTTAAAAAAAAAAAAAAATTCAGCCCCGCCCCCTTTTCACCCGTCCCTCCCCCCCTTTCCCCCTTTCCCCTTTTTTTCAATAATTTCAAAAAAATTGTAAAAAAAATAGTAGAAAATTAAAAAAATGGTTGTTAGTGTTCATTCTTTTTTTTCTTTTTTTTTAAATTTAAAAAAAAAAATTCAGCCCCGCCCCCTTTTCACCGCACCCTCCCCCCCTTTCCCCCTTTCCCCCTTTTTTTCAATAATTTCAAAAAAATTGTAAAAAAAATAGTAGAAAATTAAAAAAATGGTTGTTAGTGTTCATTCTTTTTTTTCTTTTTTTTTAAATTTTAAAAAAAAATTCAGCCCCGCCCCCTTTTCATTGTCCCTCCCCCCTTTCCCATTCTCCCCTTTTTTTCAATAATTTCAAAAAAATTGTAAAAAAAATTTAAAAATTATTTTTCATAGGGGAGTAGGATGATGGGAGCTGGTGTTAATTTTTTGTGCTTTTTATAGAAGTTTCCTCTTTCGGAAAGATGGGGCAGCCCTGAAAAGGGCTTTTTTTTGTAAAAGTGTTACCACACTTGTTTTATGAGCGGTAGATTCTCTTTATTCCACCCACATGCTTCCTGCAGATTGGACACTTGATTTTTAAATGTTGTTCGCCTGCTTCAACGCAGTGGCACATGTCTCCTACACAGGTTAGCGTGACCCAACAATCTTTACAGATGCATAAATGCCCACACGGCAATACGGCGTACAGGCTATCTTCGTCTGTACACACGCTGCACCTTGATTTTTTTTCTTCCTTATGTAGTTCTTTTTCCTGTCTTGAAATCTCAGCGTCCATTTGATTCATGTCTTGTCTCATGCCGTTAATTTGTTCGTTGAGGCGGGTTACCTCGGCCCAAGAGCATGGTTGTGGTGTTGTTTCGGAAGCCGAAGTCGTTATAATCGGAGTTTCGGAAGCCGACGTCGTTATAATCGGAGTTTGTGAAGCCGTTGTATTTGTTGGAGGTCTATTACTATTTAACCATGCAAGTTCTTCTTCTTCTTCCCCATCAGTTATATCGTCATCTTCTTCTATGGCAGCCATCCTGCTGATTTCTTGGTCTTGTTCTTGACTTCGCCTTATCAACCTCGCATCTTCTACCATTACATCCCTCCGTAGCTCTTCTTGTTCTTCTGCACTTCGCCTTATGATGGTTTCGTCGGCAATAACCTGCTGAAAGCTTGTAATTATGGACATTCCACCATCATCTCCACTGATAACCACCTCTCTGTGTTCTCTAGCATCTCTAGGATCTCTAGGGTGATGGGTGAACAGTGTTCGTCTTGTACCCATGATTGTATTTGTGAATAAATGGCAACATACTATGCGTTATTTATAGTCTAGACGGCTGGTGGTGGATGGTGGTGGTGGGTGGTGGGTTTAAGATGGCGGCTGTGGTGGATGGTGGTGGTGGGTGGTGGGTTTAAGATGGCGGCTGTGGTGGGTGGTGGTGGTGGGTGGTGGGTTTAAGATGGCGGCCGGTGTCAGTGAGTGCAATATGGTGGTATCTGCTAAAAAAATTTGTGTTTTATTTTTCCAACTTTAAAACAGGGGTCTCATTTTTTTTGCGATAAATGTGAGTTCACTGCAGCATGTTTATCGAAAAGAAAAAAACTAGGAAATTTTTCCCATTTAACATCCATAGCTGTACTCACATTTTTTGCCTGCACACTGTATAGTGCTGTGTTACCATTGCCCAAGGATAAAAATTTCCTAGTTTTCTTTCGATAAACCAGTTACAATTTTCATGGAGATATTATAAGGCTGTAAGCCATATACTTGACGTATTTTTAGCCAGGAAAACCAATTTATTTCCAGTGTACCGGGTTTTCCATACTACCGTACTATAACGTTACACGTGTAAAAATCGATAAATTCATTAAAAATAACGGCTTAGTCTAGCGCTACCCTGCTAAATTTTTTAAATGCTACATCATGAGTTGCCTGAGTTCAATTGGAAATAAAATTTATACGTGCACTGACATTTATTGCAAAATCACAGCCGTTTAAAATTGGGAAAGAAACACAAACATATTTTGTTCAGCGTAACTGTAGACCACACAGCTAGAGCAATTTCGCTGAGGTCCGCGCCTTACACTATAAATAGCGCGCAGTATTTTTTTCAGTCATTCACAATTAGCCTGAGTGCCCAGTCATGGAGTCACCCCTGGCTGAAATCATGGATATTGACATACCAGACTTCATCACAAATCATGATAATGAAGTACAACTGTTCGGCAACATCATTAATATGGTACATGACGAACCATGGTTGGATGCTATAATGGAAGACTTATTTCCACCTCAAGCCCGGGACTACCCTCCAGCAGCCACACCCCATCTTAGTCACCCCCCAGCCACATCGCAGCTTAGTAACTTCCTAGCAGCGACACCGGATCTTACCCCAGTGGAATACCAATGTTTTGACGACATAGACCGCGTGTTAGAAACTATGTTGAAACCACAACAACAAAGCCCCCAAGCTAAAGAAAAAGCACGAGAAACGGCACAAGAAGAAGAAACCGGAACCGGCACAGATACAGATACAAATACAGATACAGATACAGATACAGAAGAAGGAAAAGATGAGGAGGAGAAGAGGGAGGACTTAAAAACCACAGTACCCGAAAAAAAGAAAGACTCAAGAAAAAAGAGGAAAGACTTAAGAAGAAAGAGGACAGACGCGAGAAAAAACAGGAAAGACGTCAGAAGCCATAGAAAAGACGACAGAAGCCATAGAACAGACCCCAGAAGCAATAGAAATAGGCAAGAGGAGAGAAAAAACAGAAAAGACGCAAGAAAAAAGAGAATAAGAGAGAATACAAGAAAAATAAGCCAAAAAGAAAACGAAGACGTGATCCACTACGTTTCCGCAATAACAACAACACTGGGATCCAACACAGAACGCCAAGCAGTCTCCTATTTACACTGCGTGCAATGCAGTAACCAATTCGCTAAATACGCTATTTTCCCCTGTGGACACCAAGCCTTGTGTGTAGCTTGTATTCATCGACATGCCCAAATACCAGCGTGTGCGGATGCTAACAAACCCCTAGTGTGTGAATTAATACCCTTGACATGTCCCGTGTGTACTGAGAGAAGACAACGCCAACAGGCCCTCTCAACGATGTAATCGCTTACATATCCAAAAGGTTCTTTTTAGAACCACCCCATCTTTCCGAAAGGGAAAACTTCTATCAAAAAAAGCACAAAAAATTAACACCAGATCCCACACACATATATATATCCCTGTGCTGGTTCAAATAAATTTCAGTCCGTTATAATTCGGGCTGTAATGTTATAACTTCTATCAAAAGCACAAAATAAAAAAATAAATTTCAGTCCGTTATGATTCGGGCTGTAATATTAATTTTAACATGTCGCACAGGGTTGCCAACGACAAAAACATGTCCCCTCCTTCCCTCTTCCCCTCCTCCCGGGTTCAAAAATAAATTTCAGTCCGTTATTATTCGGGCTGTAATATTAATTACTGAGAGAGAGAAAAAAGAAAAAAAACCTGTGTTTGTAAGAGAGAGATTGGTCCTGACAAGGACCGTTAATATCGGACAGGGGTTGTTTTTTGGTGATGCAGTTTGCTAATAGAATAAAAAGAGGGATAATGTGGGACCTGTGCTTTGAAATTTGTGCCAAGTTATTAGAAGTTCTCTTTCGAAAAGCATTGGTTAGCCCTGATAAGGGCTGTTATAGTTCAATTTGATCACCCTGTTTTCTTCAGGGAGGGAGTTTTCCTGTCTACTCCCTTAACATCTCGCTCACCGAGAAGTAGGTATAGGGTGACAAGGTATATTTATGTTGAACATCCTCATCATCATCTTCGTCATCTGGCGTGATGGGCATCCCCTCTAAGAAGTTGGCGGGAGCTATTGTCTGTTGTTGTTGGTTGTCCTGTTGTTGTTCTTCGAATATGATGTTGGTGGGCAGGTCTTGGAGGGGGAAATCCACAAGCGCTGTTGGTATATTTTCATCCACAACATAGTCCGGCTGCACTGCTGTCTCTTGTTGTGGATGCTGTGCCAGCAGCCGAGGAGGGGCAGGGTACATCGCTTCCTCCATGGTCCTGTGTAGTAATTGTAACCACCCCTGCTCGCTGATGGTTCTTGCAGAATTTAATAGGGCCCGTAAATTCTCCGCTGTTCCCACGCCTGTCGAATCTCCGTTCAGTCTCGCACTCCACTCCGTTAATTCGTTCAACCAAAACTCCTTAATCTCCTTCATCATCGCCCTCTTCTTGCGTCTAGATATTCCTCGCCCAGCGACCTTGGTGGTAGACATGGCTGCTGCTATACGGCTCATTTTTCTTCTCTTCTCTCTGTTGGTATGTTATGGCAGTAAAAGGTTTTGGAATGGCCCGCATCAAGCTGGCCGCTAGCTTATATAAAAATAGCGCGGACCTCAGCGAAATCGCTATAGCTGTGTCGTCTACAGTTACGCTGAACAAAATATGTTTTGTGTTTCTTTCCCAATTTTAAACGGATGTGATTTTGCAATAAATGTCAGTGCATGTATAAATTTTATTTCAAGTTGAACTCAGGCAACTCATGGTGTAGTATTTAAAAAATTTAGCAGGGTAGCGCTAGACTAAGCCGTTATTTTAATACTTTTATCGATTTTTACACGCGTAACGTTATAGTACGGTAGTATGGAAAACCCGGTACACTGGAAATAAATTGGTTTTCCTGGCTAAAAATACGTCAAGTATATGGCTTACAGCCTTATAATATTACCCTGAAAATTGTAACTGGTTTATCGAAAGAAAATTATAGAAAAACTATTAAAAACATAGCCTTCGTTTCAGTGCAGGGCCAACGTGCACAGTTCCGAATGATTTTGGTGCGCTGTGCATGACGCCATCTAGCGGTCGTTACAGGCACTGAGAATGGAATGTCTTTCGGCTTGAAAGGGGTCATCTGCTAATAACCAATAGGCCGGTGAAGCATTTTGGAGACGATTTCAATGTTGTTTTCTCTCCTACCTGTGAGCAAAATTCTTGTATTCTATTAGCTCAAACTTAGATAATACGGATAATTTATTCAGATGTGCATGTTGGATATCGCGATTTCAGAAGATTTTTCTCAAAATTAGCTTATTGGCTAGGGCGATTGCTATAGTTTGCATAAATATTATCCCTTTTCTCTTGTGAAGGTTCTCTTGAAAATAGAATGACCTATATTTTCGTATATAATTTATCATTGTAACGTTTAAATTGGCTGAGATACGAACTTTTCCTAAATGAGGCTAGTTAATGCATCATATGCCAAAGTCATATACGCATATACATATTTCAAATAAGTCAAACTTGGTATCTAACTGTAGAGAAATCTATGTATATTTCAGCCATACATTTTTTGTTAATTTATTGAATGCAGCAGAAAGGGAAACCAACAGCTAATTTTGTAAGCGTTTTAAATAAAAGAATAAAACACAATAATATCAGCGATAACAATAAGATTATATTCACTTATACCGATCACATTTATAAAGTTCTTGACCCTAGGCCCAAGCTGTCAGGCTTAAGATATGACTGCGCCGGTTTCCGCTGGCACAGTATGAGGCACCGAACAGACCTCGTCTCCCCGAGCTGTGCGTTTTGCCGGCGCAGTGGGAAGTAAACTTTGAGCAGGGCTTCACAGGCTGAGATCACCATAAAACGAAAGACATTTCGGTTGATATATGAAAAACTTAGAGAATTATAATCGAATCAAGTAAGGCCAAAATCGGCTCTGAAAAGGCCGAATTAATCGCAATTCTTGTCATAGCAGACTGAATTATCGCTCTTGTGATTTAATAGTATTATTTTATTCAATAGTACAGGGGATAGGGAACAGGTGAATGCCAAATTCGTTACCAAATAATAAAAACTACCGAAGTTATGAGGGAAAAATCCCTCATTTTTATGATGATTTTGTCTAATAATAGACAAAATCGGAATTATGACGGGTGTCCATCTCTCGTCATTTATTTCATAACCAATGCAGGTATTCTTTTAAACAAACCGTTGGCCAATAGCTAGAGGGCAGATGATTGTAATGCTGTACAGTTTTCAGCGATCAGAAAAGAACTCCATAATCTGTAGACAATTTCTCTTGCAATATTATATTATTTCAAAATATCGCGATTTCAGATTTTTTTAAAATTTAGATTATCTGCTGGGATAGTTGCTGTAGTTAACATAAAGATTCTACCTATTCTTTTGTGAAGGTTCTCTTGGGGATAGAGTGAGCTAAACATTGGTATATAATTTATTATTGTAGCGTTTAAATTGGCTGAGATAAGAACTTTTCCTGAGGAAGGCTAGTCAATGCATCATATGCAAAAATCATATACGGTAGACAGATTTAATAGCCGTTATTTCATTAAATTATCAAATAAAAGGTTTTAATGTGCATGCTCCATTTCTCTGGTTAACTTAAATGTACTGCGCGCAGGCCACTTGTTTTTTTGTTTTTTTTATTATCACGTTATTGTTATGACGTTGTTGTTCTGACGTTCATTGATGTTGAATAAAAAATTGATGAAAAAACACAAAAAATGATGGGTTTTGACTTTTTTTTTTATTTAAGTCAACAAGAAGGTATAGAATACAGGGTACAAATAGAATACAGGGTACAAATAGTAGGGTTAAGGTACAAAAATTCTGTCAGGAGTAGGATTCGAACCTACGCCAGCTCTTCGCCGACCAGCACTTAATACCGGCGCCTTAGACCACTCGGCCATCCTGACTTTTACATTTGTGTATCAACAGTTATAGTTCGACATTGTTCACAAGTCCAAGTAAGTGGTGCTCACACCATCGGCCAACACTTTTCGTTTCGGGTAAAAGAAAGTAAAGGCGTCTCGTTGCTGAATGTACGTCCGCATCTGGTGGTCCACCACCCGAAATCCTCGGTTAGTACCACTCGCACTGGCCTGGCTTTGCAGCACGTTCAAGTACAAGGCTTTGTCGATGTTGGGATCGCGCCGGCTCACCCCTTTGCAGCTAAACTTATTTTCCTCTCCTCCTCCTCCTCCTCCGTCTCCTCCGTAACAGTAATACGTCTTGGAGGAGAGACCAATCATAGCATCCCCACTCCACTCCAGCTTGAACAGGCCCGGCGTACGCTTATCGTACTGGTAATGGTCACGTCGAGGTAGCCACTGGTCCCGTTCCGCTTCATACTGGGTACGTAACTCCGGTTTCACCAGGGACTCCCAATCCGCATTAGAGACGGCCATGTAGGCCGAGTCGGTATCCATCTCCATGAGTTGCCAGTCTGATGGATTAAAATACACACCCATGAAATCATAGAGAAACTGCAGCATCCTCAGCTTGGCCACCTGATATACCATACATCCAATCTGCAGGGGTAAGTTGTAACGGATAGTCTTCTTGGCTGAAGTGACTTCATAGGTGTCGTCATCGATGACCTCCACGGACCGAAACAGAGGAGAATTGACTTTTTTGCGGGCTTGGGCAGTAGTACAAATGTTCACGTTGACGTGCTTATCCTGGTTCGTAACCGTTTTTCCGTAATAACCATTGCCAGTCAACTTCCAACATTCACCGATGATGGTCTCACTCGGGTATTCATCACCTTGACGACGGGCCGACGTCACGATGTCGGCATTCTCCGCAAAACAAGCGTCGGGTACGTACTGTATCACTTGATATATTTGGGTAATTTCCAAACCGTGGTTCATGTACCACTGCAGTAAGGGGGTGCCCAGCAAGATTTTCTCGGCCCACATACTACCAATCAACATGCGTCGAGGTTGAGGCAAACACTCGTGTTGCTCCGCATAGGTCCTCATGGTGTCCCCAATATCAGCCCGACCCACCAGCGTGTTCTTAAAGATGGGAGGGCACTGGGCGAAGAGAGGCTTGAGAGTGTCGGGAACATGCAAATCACATTCCACAAAGCCGTAGAGGTCCCCCGAACGAATGGCGTCGAACATCTGTGGCAGACTCAGAAGTCGCCGACGACTCAAGGGGTACTCGCGCTCTTTTAGGAAACGTCGTAAATGGGGTAGGGCCTGGCACATCGTGTGAAATTCACACTCCCACATTTCAATCAGATGGTATCCTCTCTCTTTCACATAATCACCGTTCGCCACCACTTCTTCCCGTAATTCTTGCGGTGTTTTTTCCACGTCGTTCGTTGAAGCGTCCAGCGCTGAAATGGCATTGGTGGCCGTGCCAATAGCAACCGTAAAATTGGAATACGGTGGGTGTGCTACCCACCAGGGCAAACCCATCGACGGGAAGTCGACGATCTCCTATGCGCTTCTCTGTGGCGTTGGTCTGGTGTCGTATATAAAT